>CAUYQV010016743.1:0-26749 GCA_963574575.1 Galagoides demidoff | reverse complement strand
GGCCTCGAATGTATGGAAGCCGTTTCCAGAGGAAATGGAGGGCAGACAGCTGCTGTGTGGCAGGCACCGAAGACTGAGTGTTTGGGGCCCCGCAAAATGCACACGTGAAGGCCCATCCCCAATGCGACGACCTCAGGGGTTCTGGGAGTTGGGGTCCTTGGGAGGTAATTAGGTTTAGATGAGGTCATGAGGGTGGAGAGGGTTAGTAAGGAGACCAGAACGCTGCGGTCTCCCCCCACGCACCCCCACTGCCTTGTGAGGACGCGGGGAGTGCACGGCTCTCTGCAGGCCAGGAAGGGAGCCGTTCCCAGAAACTAAATCCACAGCACCTGGATCTCAGACTTCCCGGAACTGACAGGAAGAAATGTGTCTGTTGTTTAAACCACCGTCTAGGCTCAGCACCTGTAGCACAGTGGTTACGGTGCCAGCCACATGCACCCAGGCTGGTGTTTGAACAACTGTAACCACAACAACAAAAAAATAGTCGGGCGTTGCGGGGGGCGCCTGTAACTGCAGCTACTTGGGAGGCTGAGGCAAGAGAATCACTTAAGCCCAAAAGTTTGAGGTTACTGTGAGCTGTGACGCCATAGCACTCTACTGAGGGTGACATAGTGAGGCTGTCTAAAAAAAAAAAAAATATATATATATATAATAAAATAAAAAATAAACCACTCTCTATAATATTTTGCTATAACAGCCCAAGGATGGGGGGCAGTTGGTACTTGTCTAGAGAAAACACATCTAGATGTGAGAGTCATCTGCTGAGAGGTGGAATTCAAGGCCCTGCCAAAGCGGGGAGTGAAGGCAGGTCTGAGCTGATAGATGCCCGAATGAAGGGTAGGTCAGGATGGGAGGACTTTGTCCCCTGTGACCTGCCAAGTCTCCCCGCAGCCCCCCTGGGGTTGGATGGTTTATCCAAGCTGGAGGGCGTGGGGCTGCCCTCGACCTCTTCCTACTCCTGCTGCCCACGCCCACTGGGCTTTGTACCCAAAGTGGGCACAATCGACTCCTTGTCAATAATTGGAGCCTGGGGGCATTTTCCATCTGTACTCTGTCTGTCTGCCTTGTGACCCAAGAATTATTTAGAGAAAACAGGCCGGAGGGCAGCCTGTGGTAATGAAAATGGAGTTTTTCTTCCAGATCTAATTGACCCAAAGACAGATCAAACTTGTGACCTTGGGCCCACAGTCCATCAAAGTGAGCACCCCAGGCCATAGCTGAGGGAATTAATCCAAGTCTGTGTCCACAGTCAGCAGCCAGGTCCTCATTCTATAGAAATCCCAGTCACAGCACCAAAAATGAAAAAAATAAAATAAAAAAGAAATCTCCCCCTTCCTGCACGTGGGGTGGTAGGCCACACAGGCATCCTCTGGGGAACACGAGACTGTCTATGAGGTGTGGGAATAAATGTCAGAACTTCATTAATACTTACAGTTTATCTTAACCTTCTACAACTTTCTATTTTACAAAGTACAGGATACATTATGGCTGGGGGAAGAATAGCTCCTTCCTGGGGGAAGAATAGCTCCTTCCTGGGGGATGCTTTCCAGTAGTGGCCAAATTCTGGGCTGCTAAATGCCCTTCTTTCTGGAGAGCGGCCCCAGGACTTTGCAGCCGAGGGCTCTTTCTAAAATGCCAATCTGACTCGATGTTGTAAGGTGGGCTCCTTCATTGACTCCCCAAGGCCTCAGGTTTGAGGTTCTGCCCAAGTCCAGGCCCCTTGAGCCCTTGGGCCAGTCTCAACAACGAGCTGGACAAGTCTGGTCCCAAGAACCAGGAGTGGTTTCCCGAATGCACTGAGCAGCTGCTGCTGAAACCCTCGTCCCCTGCTGCCTGGACGAGAGCCCACCCCCCACCCCTGGCCTCAGCTTGTTTCCCTGCCTCCCAGAAGCCTTGATGCCCGGGTGAGAGCTAAGGGATCTTGTGATAGCTCTGCAAACGCCTGTTTCCCACATGGCAGGGCTTCGCTCCCCCTATATTGGTGACATTCCTTTCTGTATTAGTTCCCTTGTTGTTGCAGTAACAAATCCCCACAGACGTGGTAGCTGGAAACAGTTCCTCTCCGAAGGCCAAATGGCTTCTTCCAAGCTGAAGTCAAAGTGTCCGCAGGGCTGCATTCCTTCTGCAAGTTCTAGGCAGGAGGTTCATGTCCAGGCCTCGGTCTTTTAATCTGCAAAATGGGTTGAGCAACTGTAGGGTGACCATTCATCCCACTTTTGGCGGGATAGTCTCACTTTTTTTTTTTTTTTAATGCCTAAACTCTTTATTTTACCAACCAATATTTCTGATTCTCTTTCTGATACTGGGTTTAAAACCTGAAGAGTCTACAAATGCAGCACTCAGACTTTCTATATCCAGGGAAAGGAACCAGAGGCAGGGACAGTCTCACTTTTTAACAATTTGTCCTGCGTCCCGCGGCATTTTAAAAGAGTCCTGCTTTTTGGAAAGAATGCACGAACGGGTGGGAGAAAATGAAGGGAATATACGGTTTTCAGCTGCCATGTGGCTATTTCGCCAGAATATTAGTTTTATATTATTTTTGTTAATTTTATAATGTTAAACTGTAATAATAACAAATAATTGTTGAGAAGTGATTATCGAGAACTGCTTATCAAAGTTTGCATTGTTGTCAGGCCCTGCCCTGCCCCGCCCCTGCCCATGTTGTCCCGCTTTTCAAATGTTAAAATCTGGTCACCCTAAGCCACTGGGAGGGTTGCACTGAGGCCTGGGGGAGGCCTTGGATGAGAAGTATGGGGTACTTTATTAGTCCTGTTCCTGTTCCAAGCCCCAGGGGGAAACAGACACTCTTTCCTGGGTATAGCCCCGAAGACTGTCTGGCTCCCAGAAACCAGGCTCCTGTGCAATTACAGGGCAGGACTATCTGGGCCACTGCACTAACCTGCCCTGCACTTCAAGTGGCTATTGTGAGACCAAAAGCTGTCCTCTCCAAGTGGCATCTCTGGGGCACAAAGAATGGTGGAGAGGGCAGGACACACTGGCTCATTGTCCCCGGGGCTGAGAAGCAGCAGCTGTGTGTGACAAGGGCCCCTCCTTTTTCTCCACCCACTCTCAGTGCTGCAGCCTGGTAGGCTGGAAGGAGCGGGGCCTTGGAGTCATGTACACCTGAGCTGTGGGCTTTTGGAAGCCCTTGAGCTGTTCATTTGTCTAGATATCACTGCTGGACCTTCTAGTAGATCCTACTGAAGAAACCTGGAGCCCCTGCCCCCCAAGGCCCCTTTTATCAGGGGCCCTTAGGAGCAATGAACTTGAAGACAGGGTGGCACTGTGGACCTAGAGGCAGGACACCTAGGTCTTTGAGCATCAAGCCATACACATCCCCAGTTTCTTGCCTGGCGCAGGTGTTTGTGTGTCTGTGTGCATGGGAGACATGGGAGGCGGATACAGTGTGCAGAATCTGGGCCCAGAGAGGTGATTACAGGTAGGTGACTGACGAAGTCAGAATTTGAACCCTGGTCTGCCTGATGCCACTGTTCACACCCTTTCCACAAATGCAGGGTGCTGGATGGGAGTGAGGCAGATGCTCAGGATAAAATGGAGGCGGGCATGGCCACGCTCTGCCCAGCAAAGCGCTGGCTGTCATTGATCCAAGGCCAGGGGATGGCATGATGACCTGGCCAGGCCCTGCAGCCAGAGAATTCCGAAGCCCCCCCTCAGCCCTCCCCACCTCACCCATGCTTTTCAGAGCAGTACATTCATAAAGGGGAAGGAGCCGGATGGTGATGATTCAGGAAATTTGCAGCCAGAGCTAAATGAGAGCCTCATAATGATGGTGATTAAAAATTAACGCCACTATTTGTACAGCGATTTGGGTGTCCATTTTGCACCCATGAATTAATTAAAAAATGAAAACACAAGCGCTTGGGATAATAAGTTCCAGGGCACAGAAGAACAGGCTGCGAAGTTCCAGAGGGGACATCCAGGGACTGGGGCACTGCTTGTGCCGTCTGCCTTTGGACAATGGGGGTGCTGGTCTCCCTCGGGAGCCCCAGGGGGTTGTGTAAACAGGGGTGGGAGAAAGAAAGGGGGGCGGTGGGAAGGACAGGCAGCTCCCCCAGCCTCTCTGAGGCTCAGAGAGGCTCTGCAAACTTGTACTTCTCTGGTTTTCTGTTTGCTCGTCTGTGAAAGGGGTGAGCTCTTCGGAAACTCCATTTCCAGAGGAGAAGGTGTACTAGTTCCCTAGGATTGTTGTAACAAATTATCACAAACTTGCAGCTTGAAACAATAGAAATATATTCTCCGCTGCCTTCCGGAGGCCAGAAGTTGGAGGGAATGGTGGTAGTGGTGGTAATGCTGTATCACGGTTGGTTCCTCCTGGAGGGTGTGAGGGGATCTGGTTTCCGGTGGTGGCCAGCAGTCCTTGGTGGCCCATGGAGGCCGTGTAACTCCTCTCAGCCTCTGTCTTCACATGGCCTCTTTGAGTCCCTTCTGTGTCTGTGTGCCTCAAATACCTCTTTTTCTTTTATAAGGACATCAGTTGTTGGGTTTAGGCCACACCCTAATTCCAGGAGGATATCGTCTTGAGCTCTTTAACCCAATGACACCTGTGAAGACACTATTTCTAAATACGGTCACATCCTCACGTTTGAGGGGTTAGGACTTGGACTTTCTGGGGGAGCCAGTTCTGTGCACTACAAAAACTGTGTGAAATGAGCAAAAACCATGAACGCAGGGCGCCACCATGTTCTTTCACCGGACTAAGGAGGGAATCCACCTTCCACTGGCGTCTAGAGGTGGGACAGGGCACCCAGGTAGTAGGCAGGACCTCGGGAGGGAGAGCAGCTGGAGGTCTCCTTCATGTTCACCCCTCATCTGTGAGCTCCAGGAGGCCAGCAGAGTCCCAGAGAGCACCTCAGTCTGCATCCCCAGGGCATCTACTCAAGGGCTGTGGGCTCCCAAGAGGTCCCCTTTCAGCTCTCCAGACTTATCACCTTCCACTCCCCTCCTCTAGCTGGCTTCTGCCAAACCAAACCCCGCCATGTCCTCAGCTTTCATGTTGCCGCATGGCCGTGACTTTGTGCTGTTGGTTCCCTTCTCTGGGAAAGATTCTCTCCCCATCATCACCAGACTCCTCTGAGAGCTTTCCCTGCCCCCCCATAACTCTCTTGTATCATATGGTTGCGTCCCCCACTTGCCATCCTCAAGGCAGAGACATGGGCCTGGCACAGAAAGGCCCAGGGGATGCTCATGGAAGGATCTCGGCAGAGACCTGGGTTTGAACCCCATCATTGTCCCCTCCAAGCCCTGCCCTTGGCCTCTCTGGGCCTTGATTTCCTCATCGGGAGGCCTGCCCTGCCAGGCAGCTGTGAGCCTCCACTGAGCCTGTGTTTGTTGACAGATGAATGTATTCTCGGGACAACTAATCAGTGCACAGGAATAAGGCCAAGAGAAGCGAGGCTGCTGCCCGAGGACCCCTGTCTCCACCCCCTCACAGCCCTGGAGCTCTGCCTCCCCCAGAGAATGTACTCAGAGCTTCTGGAAGTGCCCCTCCCAGACCTGCCCCGGCTCCAGGTGTCTCCCTCTCCAGCTATTTTCTTTTCTATCTGGAGTTCAAAAGAACAGGAGCCACAGCCACAAAAAACAAAGCCAGCAGGCTCCGTCAAGTAGGACCAGGCCTTTGGGGCTGTCCTCCTCTCCCAGCTGGGTCCTGGTACCCGGGAAGGAGGGTTGCGGCTTCTGCTTTTGAGGCCATCCAAGGCCAATGTCATTCTTGAGCACAGCAGCTCCAGTTGGAGGCGAGGCCAGTTTGGGACCAGAGCAGGGGGAGGGAGACCTGTCTGATTAGAGTCTGAAAATGCTGCTTTGAAAGCATTTTCAGATGTCCACAGCCCTGCAGGCAGGGGTGGTGTAATAATAATAAAACAACATTTGCACAGAGATTTCACAAAGCACTTTCTCAGGGGTGGGGAGTCACTAGGGTGGCCCAGTGGAATCCTGGCTGGGAGGCCAACCCGGCCTTGGGTTGGTTCCGCCCTCCAGCCAAGCTTGCCACTGTGTGCGAAGTAAACAAAGGGCTATTCATCCGAGTATTTCCGATTTCTTCGGACTTCATTCCTTTCCCCTCTCTCCCATGAAGAGCTCACTCCGGGCCTGTCACTAAGGCCAGAAAAGAGGTGTCAGGGGGTCCTAGAGGGAGGGGTTGGCTGGGATTCTATGGGAAGAAATAGGATGGTTGGGGGGGGCTCCCTCTCTCTGTACCCCACGCCCTCTGGCCCGCAAGCTCTGGCAGAATTGGAACAGCCTTGCTGTGGTTGGTTTGTGCAACTCTGAATTTGCTAACCTGTGGCGGTCTTCGTGTGAAAGCATGAGCCCAGGTGTGGTAATGTCTGTGCACATGCCGTGTTCCTGTCTGGTGACCTGCAGAGATGAGCATTGTGTGGGCTTTGCTAATCCCTCCCCATCGGGGTGGGACTTAAGTACACAGTGTGGGGGTGAGGGACCCCGGGGCTCTGCACCTGCTTGGGTGCAGGGTAAGGCAACCCCAGACCCACTCTGCACAGCCCAGGCTGCAGTTACCTGCCACTGGCATCCCAGGACCAAGGGAGACACATCAGACCCTGGCCCCTTAAGGGCTGCCAAGCAGCTATATAGGGTACACCTGCAGTGGCAATAGGAGCTTCTAGCAGCCCCAGCAGGAGATGGAAGATGCAAGACGTCATTCCAAGGCTGGAAGGGTTTGTCTTCGCCTTCAAGAAGGATGTCGAAATGCAAAAGGGCACTGGGCTCCTGCCTTTCCAGGGCAAGGACAGTGAGTGGGGCAGGGTTGCCAACTGTCCCCAGCCTTCTCTGCAGGACTCTCTGCTCTGCTCTCTGATGGGGCTCGCTTCTTTCCTATGGCTGCTGGGTAATCCATTTTTCAGACTGAGGAGAGACACAGAGAAGTGGATTGAGAGAAGCCATACGGGCCTCCCAAGCCCCCAGGCTGGGCTTGACCCCCTCCTTCTCCTCTGTTTCAGAGCTAAGGTGTAATGTTGAGGCCTGGAGGCTGGCTCGGGGGTTGGGGAGACTACCAAAGGGCCTAGATTTGGGGGTCCCACAGGCCTGAGCATGGGAGAGTTTTAGGTGGCACTTGTGATGGAGAAGGGAAGGCCCTCGCCCAAGAGGACAGGCAGCCCTGAGGAAGCTGCCTTCTCCTTTCTTCCCTCCCCTTGCAGAGTCAGGCTCAGCTGTGTGCAACTTCTTTGCTAAAGGGCTATGTAAAAAAGGTAAGTTAGTGGGCCTGGCCTGGGTGTTGAATTTGCACCTGTGAAGGGGAAGTTGGGATGGGACCAAATGTTAGACTTATAGGTAGATGAAGGACACGTGGGTGGCTTCACCAAGCAGCCCACCTCTCACAAAGGCTTCCCTGTCTCAGTGGCACCTGTAACTACGGCTGCCTTGCTGGGGTGGGGGCGTCTGGGATCGTTCCCAGGATGCTCCAGACCTCATCACTCCCTCCCGTTTTCTCCAGTTAGGAGAGCGGCCACTTTCTCCCCTAGTTGTCTCCTCTGAGTATGGAAACTGGTCAGTTGTTCCATTCATTCTCTGTGGCCTAAGGTAGCTCTGGCCACTGTCTTTGAAGTGCCACCAAAAAGCATCTTTTACTTCTACCCCAATGTTGACAAGTAACACCCCCTCCCCAGAAGCAGTCATTCTGGGGAGACTCAACTCAAATGCAGGGTTTCTCAACTTTTTTTTTTTTTTTTTGGTTTATGGAGCTCTGAAAGAAATACGTAGTCGAAAAAAAACACTTGCCTCAGATTTCAGGGAGCCCCACTGCATCCTGAGTGTAGGTCTAAGCTAAGAAAACCTGCTGGTATGGATGAGTTTAGGGCCTGAACTTGGAATCTGAACGATTCTGTCCCTGGGAGCTGGGAGGCTGCTGGGGGACCTGGAGCCATGTCTGCCCACCTGCCTTGTTTTGGGGCCAGCCCTAGAGACAGGGTAAGAGGGGTGCAGAACTCATTGATCACCTAAAGCTCAGTGTAGCCAGGACCCCCCCTCCCCCGGCTTGACTGTGAACTGAGTGGTGTGTCCTCAGCTTGGCCCATCCACCTTTGAGCACAGTGGTTCTAGTGCTACCCCCTTGCAAAGAAGTAAGACTGTGGTTGTGGAAAGTCAGAACCCAGCTAATCAAGGGCCTGGGATGGAAGGTGCGGGGAGTTAAGGAGAATACTTGCCCCACTCCTCAAGTTCTATCAGAGACTTGGCCACACTTGACGCTGATGCTGCTTAGAAACTTAGAAATTGGGTGTACAAAGTTGGCTCTCATGTCCCTCGGTTAGGTCTCTGGAATTAGAAACCATAACCTTTTATAAAAACTGACATGAAATCGCCAGGCCTTTACTGAGCACTTGCTATGTGCAAGGGCAGGGCCAGCTGGGCACTGAGGGCCGGAGCACCCAGCCTGCTCTCTGGTGGGAGGAGGGGGGGTTAGGTGCTGTTGGACCGCATGGCGGCAGCTGTCCCACGCCTGGGCCTTCCTGGTGTTTGCCCTTCAGAGAAGGGCACAGCAGGCAGAGAGGACAGGTGGACAAAGGAGTGTCCACACGAAAAGTGGCCTGTTAAGATAATAGCTTACCATTCATGGTCCTTGAACCCCAGTTCTGGCCCCCACTGGGGTACAGGCAAAGGGAGAGACACTAAGGAATGAACTTCAGTACTTTCTGGGAGTTCCCTGGAGGACTGAGCTGGGCCTGGCTATGGGTGATAGGGCCTCCCAGCAGGTGCTCTGGTGCCTCCAGGGAAGCTCTGCCTGTTCTGGCATGAGTGACAGGAGAAGACAGTGGTGTGTAAGCACTGGCTCAAGGGACTGGGCGAGAAGGGAGACCACTGCCGGTTCCTGCCCCAGTGTGACACTGCCAGGATGCCCCAGGGCTACTTCTACTCCAAGTTCGCTAAGGTCCCTTCCAGGCTCTGCCCTCACCCCAGAGGCAGCAGTGCAGTTGTGAGATGGGAGGGAGGTTTTCAGGGGGTACCCAAAGGAGACTGGGCATGTTCCAGGAGGCCAGCTAGGCCTGCCTGAGCCCCAAGTGCCTCCTTCCCCAACCCTCTAAGAAATGGACCTGCACCCCGGGAGCTCTGCCCTTTCCTGCTCCGCCAAGATCAACATACACACCAAAGGGAAGGGGTGTTGCCTTCCCCAGTCCTGGCTGATCACAGACCCAGGCTGACCGTTGGGAAATGAATCTCGAATGGGCTGTCTCTGAGTCCAGGGGGTGCAGCTTAGTGCTTTCCTCGCGATGGGCCTGGGCGCTGCCTTCACGAAGCCTGCCGTGCCCGTAAAGCCCCAGTCGCACTGTCCGCTCTTTCCACTGTCTTGCTATTTTAACTCTTACATGTGTTTTAGAAGAAAAATTTCCATTTGCATAAATGAAAAACTAGCATCACTTGTTGAAAACGAAAGGTAACTAACTGTAAACAGACCCACAAAGTTCAGAAGTCCAGCCCTAACACTGTCCTGTGTGGTCAGGTTTGGGGCAATACCATGTTACCTCCCTCTGGCCTCAAGTCCTCCTTTTGTCCTTTTAACCAAGGGGCTACTGAGGAAGAAGTTGCAGCAACCCTCCCCTCATTTAAGAATGGAATCTGTGGATGCGCCTCAGGTCTCATCCTTCCCAGTAAAATTCTACAGCTCAATGCTTTTCAGAGCTGAAAGGAGCATTGAGGATTAACCAGTCCAGTGGTTTTCAAACTGTGTGCCAGAAAGAGTGACCTGCAGAGAGAAACTGGGCAGATCCCCAAGGACACCCCTGACTTGGGAGGCTCAGCTTCCAGATGAGGCTTGAGTCAACTTCAGCCCCCACCCCCCGGCAGCTGTCCCCATTAGTACCCAAGGGAGGGGCTTGGGGACATGGGAAGGAGGCAGAGCATCCCCTAGACCAGCAAACACCCCTCCTGGGCCAACATTCTGTGTCCTGCCTGCTCCGCGAGGTGAGAGTGTGACAGTTCCCAAGGGCTTCCCCATTCCCTCCTTGAAAGACTGACAAATTTATCTGGAGCCTCACCCTCCAAGGCCATTGCCCAAATATAACTCTTTCATTATTAAACACCTCTTAGTTATTCTCTTGGTAACCCTTACTTGGATTTGTTTGGGGATAAGAAACTATAGGGAACAAATACAGGAGTAGGGCCAGGTCCTTTTCTGCCCTCAAATACCTCTGGTTAGTGGGGGACAGACACGTAACCTGATGGTCACAGTATGTAACATACGGTTCTGATCTTACAGTAAATGAATGAATATCTCTTTGTCATATCATTATCCAAGTTCTTATTGGATGCAAATTGTTTAATTATAAACGTATTTTGCGGAGGTGTGGGAGTGGGAAAGGGAGGTTGAAGGGACCCGGATGTCCATCCAGGGTCTTCGGCAGGCAGTGGGCAGCGCCAAAGGACAGGCCGAAGGGTGCTGCTGCCACCTGCTGGCCAGGCGAGGAATGCAGCGACGTGCTGGGGGTTCCAGCGCAAAGGCAGGTGTATAGACGGTCTCTATTATAATCTCCACAGATCCAATGGATGTGGATTGAATGCTGGAAGACTTAGAAGACTCACGCCCAGAGTCAGCACTCTGGCCAGGGCTATACGCTGGTGATGAGCAAATACCTACACCCTCCACCAAAGTGAGGAAGCCAAGTGAGAGTGGATGTGACCTTTCCCATTTCTGAACACAGGTATCCACATTTGCAAAATGAGAGGGCTGGGAGGAACAGTGGTTTTAAACCCTTAGGCATGAGGGGTCTCCCCTGCAGGGGAAATCTTGCCCTGCAGAAGCCCAGCATATAAATGGATCTCTTTGGAGCGGTATGAAAACCCATGGAGAAGACACCATGGATCTCCTTTGAGCTTTGAAAAAGTACTGAGTTGTAGACTTTAGAGAGGATAAAGTTGGAAACATCCATAAATCCTCAGCTTGCATCAAGGGAAACTGGGCTGAATCTTCCTGATGCTTCCTTCAGATCTTCCTTCCTAAGAGATATCTAAGAGGGTTACTAAAACCACTCCTGGGTCACCTGTGCCACAGGGCTGGCTCCTTTTAGGAGACTTGCTCTAATCCACAGATCATAGCAATTGCTTAGTATACTGCAGGTGTCCCCTGGTGAGTGTGTATTTTTATCCCTGTGCCAAGTTGACACAGCACTTTGCATTTCTTGGTATTTCCATTTCAGAAAGAACTGGGCCCTAGTAGGCTCTGGAAGCCGTATAGGTTTTGCTGCAGAGAGGAACAGAAGGCCTTAGTCACAGCGCACAGCAACTTCTCCATTTAACGTCATAGGTCTCTTCGTTCTTTCCTTGCCAGGAGCCTCTAAGGAGCTTCCTTCTGCCTACGTGGTCCTGCCCCAGCTCTCCTGGATTTGAACATTCACACCCATGCCCTGCTTAGCAAATATTACTGGGATCCACCCTTCTTAGATTGCAGGAAGGATCCGGCATATCTTGCTATCTTCAAAAAACTGCTGGTGACAGTAGAAAAGCCAGTAGCTTATAAGCATGTGAGGGGCAAGGTCAAACCAGTTTGGGAGGTGGAGGTAACCATGACAAGGAGCCTGCTTACGTACAAGAATGCTGGAATTTTCAGGTGACTGCAACAACAGTGTCCCTTCCTCCATGTGAAGCCAGCCTTCAGGTCCCAGGACTGTCCTTGGTATGACCAAGGTTTCTGCCAGAATAGTGAGGCCTTGACAGACACAGAGCACAGTGGTGGTGGGGTGAGGAAGGGGACTCAGCCGGGAGGGAGGGGTCATTTCCCTGATGAGGGGTGTACACTGAAGTCCCAAGAGAAAGCCTTTCTGCAGTTTGCCCTGGCTGCTGAGATACCCTGGGCTTCTCTGGGCAGGTGTATGTGGATTCAAATCTTATCTTGGGTATGTATGGGTCCCGAGGGACCCAAGTGCCAATCTTATCTTGGCTACCTGACCTTGAACAAGTGACTTGACCCTGGGAAGCCCTTGGAACAGGGTCCGGCCTACAGGACATGCTCTGTTCCTTCTCTGAGCTGTCTTCTCTGCTCCTTTTGCCCACCTGGGAGGACCTGAGTTTCACTTAAGCATGTCCTACGTTTGGCTGGTTTTCTGCCAGCCAAACCTAGGAGGCAGGTTCCCCTGCCAAGGTCCCTGTGCCCTAGGCACCTGGGTTCGTCCTTCAGCTATGTTATTCCGAGTTCTTAGCACTGCTGATTTGGAGGCCTGTAGAGGGGAGCATGCCTGAAGGAGGGTCAGCAGGATTGTGGGGTTAGCCTTCCTCAGCTGTACCTTCTACAGCTAAATAAACAAGAGGCAGCAAAGATAAGTCCATATCCACATAAGTCCAAGACACGGCATGTTCAGGACTTGCCAGCTGACACCTGTCCCAATACACTCTGAGGTTCCCTTCCCCCATCTCAGTCTCGTGGCCAGAAGTAGGGGCTTCAGGGCACTGTGGAGAGGATGGGGAGATCTACACCCCCATCCTTCTTAGGAAGCTTTCTCCTGCTTCCCCTCTTGCTAAAGCAGAGCCTTCTGGTCATTTTCTCTTTTCCAGCAGGTCCCCTGTGTAAATATCGCCATGTCCCCAGAATAATGTGTCTCAATTACTTAGTCGGCTTCTGCCCTGAGGGACCCAAGTGCCAATTTGCTCAGTGAGTATGACTCTCCAATTACCAACTCTCACCAGCATGCAGGGCCTGGCCTTACGGATCTGGATCCTTCCAAGCCCTCACTGGCCCCTGGAGGAACACTGTCTGGAAAGCTTCTGCGCATGGTGTGTCCCCTGAGCTGCTGCCTGTCCCTGGTGCCCTCAGTGCTGCTGGCAGCACTGAACTCTAACCACCCTCCTAAAGAGCACTCATGCTGGGGTGGGTGTAGATCTTTTCACAACTGTTCTAGAAACAAGAGCAACATTTAACACCCATTTGTCCCCAGTCCTCTGCAATTCTCCCTCCCTCCCTGGCTTGGGGAGGGCTCCTTCCCTGAAAGCTTCTGAAATATGAAGTCTGCAGAGGGCTGCGGCAGAGCATGCCAACGAACAGGGGTGGGAGGCTAAGAGCCGCTGTGATCATCTCTCTCTATGCTTCCCAGTCCCAAGATGAATCTTTTATTCAACTGGAGTTACCTGAAGGTGAGTGCGGGCAGGCAGGTGCTGACCACCTGTCCCTTTATGCTCCTCCTGCTCACAAAGCGAGCAGTGGTGCCTCCCACCTGCTCTCCGCCTCTGCACTCCCTGCTCTGGGTAGGACTCTCAGCTCACCAGCCCCTTCTCCCTTCCTTCTCCTTGGCATGGAGATATGCATGGTGTGTGTGTTTAAAGAAAACAGGGCCCAGCTCAAGACTTGCTTAAGGTCCAAAGTTGGTTTTCTGAATCAAGGCCAGCCCTGTGGGAGAAATGTGCCCACTCCCACTGGGAATGTGTGCACTAGTCCCTATGGAGACATGCTTTCTTTTTTTTTTTTTGAGACAGAACCTCAAGCTGTCCCCCGGTAGAGTGCCGTAGCATCACAGCTCACAGCAACCTCCAACTCCTGGGCTCAAGAGAGTCTCCTGCCTCAGCCTCCCAAGTAGCTGGGACCACAGGCACCCACCACAATGCCTGGCTATTTTTTTTGTTTGTTTGTTTTGGTTGCAGTCATCATTGTTGTTTGGCGGGCATGGGCTGGATTTGAACCCGCCACCTTAGGTGTATGTGGCTGGTGCCTTAGCCCCTTGAGCCATAGGCACTGAGCCGAGAATGCTTTCTCCATGGATGGCACACGCTGATGACAGCTGACATCAGGTGTCAGTAGACCACAGCCTGCTGGCTGAGTGTGGCCACTGCCTGTCTGTGTACAGCTGGGAAGTATGATTTTTAAAATGTTGGGGGAAAATAATCAGAAGAACATTATGTAATGGGTGAAAATGTTAATTCCGGTGCTCATAAAGAGCTGTTTTTATTTACATGTTGCCATAGCTGTTCTGGAGATTAGAATGGCAGAGTTGAGTGGTTGCCACAGAGACTTGATGGCCTAGAGTTTTAAATATTTGTTATTTGGAAATATATATCTATTTGGTCACTTAAAATAAAAAATGTGCTGATTTCTGGTCTGGATGACTGAATGGTGGGCACCCGTGTGAGTGTGATAGAGGCCAAACAGAAGCACAGATGCGGAGCGGCTACTGAGCTTGGGAGGGCAGTGGTTGGTGGGGGAAGGTGGCCCCTGCAGGCTCTGAGGGGCCTTTAAGGTGGGGAGGCAATGTGCTGGACTGCCGGGAATTTATAAGCCCCTTTCTAACTTTCATCTAGAGGTCTGATTCTGCCAATTAAAACTATAACTAAAGGCATTTTGAACCCTGGTTTCACCCTGGATACAGGGCTGATGCCCAGGCCTCAGCATAAAGCTGCCGTTTCCAGAGGACCTACCTGCAGTAGGGGTTTCCCCTCAACTCCGCTTGATCTGCAGCTTGTGAACCTGCCCTGGGATTCAGCACCTCCTGCTTCTGCTGTGGAAGCTCCCAAGCCCCCTTCAGTGACAGAGTGCCTGCTCCTTCACCCACGGGACAGGGCCCAGGGGCGCCTGTTCTCCTGCCTGGAGCTTGGGGCACAAGAGCAGGGCCAGTGCTACAAGGTAAGCAGAGGAGCTGGCAGGGCTGGGAGGGGAGGGGTGACCCGAGAGCTGGAGGACGCAATTCCTTTTCTGTAGCAAGCAAGAAAACTGCACTGGGGTTTTAGGAGAGAATGGGGGTGATTCTGCAACGGTTACATGTTAAGTCTTGACAACCTAACTCTATTCACATTTTTAGTCAGGTTGAGACCATTTCTTTAAAAGAAAGTCGTCTTTCATTTCTTCTTCTGTTGCTTAGACATAATGTCTTTAAGATTGGGGGAGGGGACAAAGTTTGATAAAGGGAAGAAACGCAGCACCTTGGATTTCTTTTTCTGCTTCTGCTGTATCAGAAAGAGAAAAGACAAGAGGGCTTCTAAGTTGTTCTGAGCTTTGATCTCTTCATCCTTCAACCTGCCTCTATCAGGATGGCAGGTTAAGAGAGGCAGACCCTCTGACTTTCCTGCACATGTGATGTTATGTGTTTGCAAGTACAGAGCCCTGTTCTCTGATCGTGATGCTGGGCATGAACCTCAAGGTCTCGTTCAGCTTCATTTACAAGCAGCACCCGTGTCCTCAGAAAGCCCGCCGTCTCCTGTGGTTCCCTGGACAATTTAGAACTTTTCTCTTGAGATTTGAATTTTAAAGTCTCTCATTAACTTTTTCTCTTTCAATGTCAAAACCCAGGGCATTCTGCTGGTAAGAGCAGTAAGACTCAACCAGCGGGAGTTGTCAAAAACTGGCTGATAGTCTGGGAAACTGGAAGATCTTCTGGTGAAGATGTTCCATGGCCACTCTGTGGATTCTCTGCTGGCTCCCAGCGTTCCGAGAGGACCTACTGTCAGCGTAAACAGAACGTGAGGTGCGGAAGAGCCTGCTGTGTGTAGGTTTATCCTGTAAGTGAACAAGCAATGTACTAACAGGCCTGGAGGCAGACTGACTGTGCCAAGGATGAATTGTCCATAAAATGGGGGAGCAAAATGTGGCCGAGTGCTCACATATGTGGGAAACCCACGCTCACTACATGCTGCTCGGCTCCTGAGGTCCTCCGATGCCTCTGGGTGCAGGTGGCAGTTCTTGTGCATAAGGCCTCAGCTGCTGCTACAAACGGACAATTAGATCGGACGTTCTTTAGCATGACAGCTGCTTCCCTGTATGGCTTATTTAATTTAAGAGTATATTCTGTGCCTTATGTGGAGTATTATGGGGCAGTAGATGGTACAAAAGAGGTTTATCCTGGGGAGCGAGGTGAGGTAGTGCTGAGCCTTTTGGATGGAAAAGAGCATGAGGCAGAACCAGCCTCCTTCCTTTGGTAAAGACAGGTATGTGCCTGGCCTGCCTGGAGCTGGAGGCTCAGAGGTCAAGGCAGGCTAAAAGAATGCAGCCCAGGAGTGGGATTTGGAGGTTGGAATGCCAGCTAACACCACCTTGGACTGCTGGGTGATGAACAGCACAGAGCCATGCAGGTATATACTTGGCCTTCTCAGGCCTGTTTCCTCATTCTGGATAATGAACCAGACAGCACCCCCTTCACAGGGCTGTGGGAAGGACAAAATGAGACAATGCACATAGAGAACCCAGCCCAGCCCTGGCATAAAGTGAGCACCCAAAGGTTAGCTGGATCTAAGTAGGGCTCGAATTTGGAACCTGTCTGTAGCATGATGCCACGAGAGGCTGGAGTTCCTGCTAGGTCAGACCTCACTGGGATGATCAGATCCAAGTCTTCAAATCTCACCAGATCTCTGTAAAGGAGATACAACTATCCTAAGGTGACCAGACGTCCCACTTTTTAACAATTTGTCCCATGTCCCACGGCATTTTTTAAAAGTCCTGATTTTTGGAAAGAATGCAGGACAAGCTAGGGAACAGCAGGAGAATGGAAAGGGAATATATGGTTTTCCGCTGCAAAGAGGTCAATGTAACTCCATTTGGGAATGAAGAGGTTAATGTAACTTCATTTGGAAATGAAAAGGCTAATGTAAACTCCCTACTCCCCTCCTGGGCAAGGTCACCCAGCTGGAATGGGTACCAGAAGGAGACTGGCTCCTTCCCTTGCTTCTAGGCAAGGACAATTAGCTCAGAAGGAGCCAAACTGTCTGGAACAAACAAGTAGCTGTCTCCTCCCCCCCCAGAGTAAAGTGACCAGACATCCCACTTTTGGTGAGACAGTCCTGATTTTTAAAAATTTGTCGTGCATCCTGCAGCGTTTTAAAAAAGTCCCGATTTTTGGAAAGAATGCAAGACAAGCTAGGGAACACGGGAGAACAGGAAGGGAATATATGGTTTTCGGCTGCCATGTGGCTATTTCACCAGGATATGCGTTTTATATTATTTTTGTTGATTTTATAATGTTAAACTTTAATAATAACAAATAATTGTTGAGAACTGATTATCAAGAACCACTTATCAAAGTTTGCATTGTTGTCAGGCCCCACCCCCTAGGCCTCGCCCCCCCATGTTAAAATCTGAGTCACCTTAAACTATCCCCAATTTGCAGGCCAAAGGAGGCTCTGGTCCCAGGCGCATACTTACTTCACAGGAGAAAGTCTGGAAGAGGCAAATGATAAGCTCAGAGTATTTTCCATTTCTTATAAATATTTATTAGGAAGCATGGTGGTAGTAATAATGTGGGTTTTCCATTAAATGTAAAACAGTCTGCTGATAATACAACCTGATTTGAATTTTAATAGCTGAATACTTTAAAGTATTAGAAAAAATATATACTTTCCCCAGTAGACTCAGTATTCAGATATTATTATTCAGGACTGAACTGAAGTAACCAGTACCAGGGTTAATCTACCCTACAGAAGCCATGTGAGTTACAGCCAGGGCCTGTGCCTACTTCCAACCTACAGTGACAGAACCTCTGACTGTAAGTCTTCTCAAGGACGGAGGAAGCTTGCATGTCACCACAGCTCCTCTGCAGGACAGATGGGAAGGTGGGTGCGGACAGCATGTGTGGATTCTCATGTTGTACTTTTAGGCACGCTGCAGGGTGGCTTGTTCAGGAACTCAAGCTGCTGCCCTAGAGGCAAACTCTAAGTATTGCTGCTTACCTCGGGAGGCTCCTGCCACTGCCAGACGGAGGAGAACAGGATTTTAAGAGACAAAATGAAGAAGGCTGTTTAAAAAAGTAAGTCATGTTATCATGTTAAAGGTATCCTTTTTCTCTCAGCTTTGTGAAAAGAGTAGTTACCCCTGCCTCACACCTGAAACATGATGGTTTCTGGATGATTTTAATTTGTTGATCATGTACATGACTGGGGCTGCTGTGCAAACAAACTTATAGGGATATTCGCATATGCAAACCGGAACTATATTCACAAGGCAAGTTTCCATCATCATTGCAAACCAGAGGTAGGAGGTATGTTCCTGGATCACATTGAATTTGTTTAGATCTAAATTCTGGGAAAGAATCATCTGCTATCAGCTTATCTCAACAACTCTCTTAAATTATTCTGAACATTTTGAAGGGACCCTCAAAGGACTTGATAAAAGATCTTCAATTATTTTCCCAACCCAGATGACAGCAGTGAGTATGTAAGGAAGACTCAGCCTTCCCTTACTTTGTGGACATGTACAGGTAACTCCAAGATGTAGAGATATTTCCAATGACTTCTTGGAATTCATCCATATTCTTTTAAGAATCAATTCTCAGTATCTGATTTTAAAAAGTTTGTTTTTTGAGACAGAGTCTCACTATGTCACCCTCAGTAGTGTTGTGGCGTCACAGCTCACAGCAACCTCAAACTCTTGGGCTTAAGCGATTCTCTTGCCTCAGCTTCACAAGTAGCTGGGACTACAGGCACCCACCACAACGCCCGGCTATATGTATATATAAACAGTTTGTTGTTATTCAGCAGGTCCTGGAGGGTTTAAACCCGCCAACCTTGGTGCATGTGGCTGGCGCCCTAACCACTGAGCTATGAGCACAGAGCCAAAAAAAAAAAAAATTGATTTTTTGTTCTTTCCTACTTTATCTGAGTTAGAATTCTTTTTTTTTTTTGAGATGGAGCCTCAAGCTATCCCCCTGGGTAGAGTGCCATGGCATCACAGCTCATAGCAACCTCTAACTCCTGGGCTCAAGTGAGTCTCCTGCCTCAGCCTCCCAAGTAGCTGGGACCACAGGTGCCCACCACAACGCCCGGCCATTTTTTGGTTGCAGCCATCATTGTTATTTGGCGGGCCCGGGCTGGGGATTCGAACCCGCCACCTTAGGTGTACATGGCTGGCGCCTTAGCCGATTGAGCCACAGGCACCGAGCCATGAGTTAGATTTCTTGATATCAACCAATGTCAAACAAAAAGGCTTTCCTATTAATAAAGGAAACTCTTTATTGTTTATGTCTTAAACTCACCAATATGAGGAAGATATCCCTTTAGGACTGATGGCTCATTAAATAATTCTATTCTTGTTAAAAATCTTGGGGTGACAAGCTACCCTGTACTCAGGTGTTATGGGTAGTTCATGGGCAACCAAGGGCATGGAGATACTGGACATGTGAAGTAAGGCTTTATCTGTGTCCATGTGCCTCCCAGAACAGCGGTCCCCAGTTGTCCTCACCATGCCAACACATGGAGGTCCCGTACTCCTCTAGGGCAGGAGTTGGCACATGTTTTCTGTAAAGGGCCAGACAGTAAATATTTTTAGCTTCTTGGAGCACAGTTTCTGTTGCAACTACTCAATGTTGCTGTAGTTGAAAGAGGGGTAGGCAACCCTTAACTTATGAAGGAGCTGTGTTCCCACAAGACTGTGTTTACAGACAAAGGTGGTGGGCTGGTCTGCTGACGCCTGCTCATGGGGACTGGGAAAAGCAGGCTGGTGAGAGGCCATTCTCATCTGCGTTCTCACCCTGAGAGGTCCCGATCTTGAGTAAGGGCAAATGAGGAGGTGCAGAGAGAATTCCTAAGTGTCTCTCTTAAAAGGCATTACAGGGAATGGGCATAAAGCCTTTTCAAAAGGAAAGAGACCATCTTGGGGTTCCAGTGCAGTTCTTAGTAATACTAAGCTAAAATAACTAAATTCAGAACTCTTTCCCTCAACCATAATTTTTTCCTTACAAGGAATCCTAATAGACATAGATATATTACCAAATACCTTTTCCTTAACCATGAGAATTTACTGCAGAATTAAATTACTCCCACAAGGGATAATTAGACAGGGGGAAGGGACTGGGACTAGGAAAGGGAGATAAAGCTGTGGATGCAGCATTCAAGTTTTGAGGGCAGTGAAGGAAACGGTGTGTGAGTAAATGCACACGGGCCTTAGAATAGCACACCTGCTTTTTTGTAGTTTTGAAGGAGCCAGGATATAAGTGGGCATGAGGATATCATAAGCAAAGCTGAGAGAGAAGTGTGTGTGATACGTGTATAACCACGGAGGGGCTCTGGAGAAACACCTGTCTACTTAGACCGTTCTGTTTCTAAGTATCCATGTTACTCTCTACAGGCCAAAGCAGAAGTCAAGGAATCAGAATCACTGAATATTTTCAAGAGGAGACACAGAAAAGCCTCTGCTCACCATCACACTCACTGAAGGTGTGTAAAAGGTGACGTCCCATTCTACTCAGCATGCTAGTTTATTTTAATCAGCTTAAAAAATACTTGTAAGGAGTATGTGGAGGGGGTTTTCCTTGGCTTACCTGCAGCTCAGGCACCCACCCTTTGCTCTTGTGTTTCCCACACATGTAAATACCTAGTCAGGGCCCCCAAGAGCCTGAGCACTTGCAAGGGGACGGGCCGACGTGGGCTCATGTTTTGCCGATTCAGACTTTACCCTGAAGCAGTGCATGTCGTCCTGTATCTCCTACAGGTGATGGTAAAACTCTAAGGTTTAGAGAACAATTTCAGGGAGAAAAATTTTAAATTGAGACACTGGTTTTTACTGAGAAATGAGAAATAGTTTCTTAATTTTCATGAACTCTGTCATCTTCCTATCTCCTTGAATAACTTCACATGTTCTAACAACCTTACGATTAAGCAAAACTGTTTTTTCCAATAACTTTCACTTCTGACAGCAAGTTGAAAACATCCAGACAGACCAGATCTATCCATATTAATAAAAAATTTACTTCTGTGGAACTGTTTTAGATTCTAATAATTTTATTCTGTTCACTCCCTTTCCCTATTACAACTTTAACCTGTTAGCTATGTGCTGCCGTTGTCTTCACTGCACGTCTCCTGCAGTTTTCCAAGTGACATCCGGGCCGACACTACTTCCGCCAGCGTTGCAGCTCTTTGGATAAACAGAGGTAAATGTAAGGATCCAACAGGCCACCCCTATTGACTGTTTCTATCTCTTGCCTCTATAGATCACTCGGTATATTTTTGTTTGATAAATTAAAAAATAAGAGTCCTAAGCACAAGAAGTTTCTGCTTCACTTTCTTTGGTCTCAATTTAGAGATGTGAAAAATATCACATCTACTAAATCTCCACCTACCGCCATCAGGCACCAACTACACAATCCCTTTCGGACTGGTAAAACTTTTAAAGCCCCTTTTTTGGTGGGAGAAGTGAGTCTTGGTCTTCACCCCTGGCAGCCAGGCCTCCCAGCCAGTGTGCAGACATGCGGGCAGCCCGTTCCTGCCACCACCTACTGGGCCAGTAGTCAAACAAACCCAGTCAGGGTCAGGTCTTGTTACTTTTTTAAAGAAGTCTTATTAGCCATTGTGTGGATTATATTGGCCTTTGGTGTTCAGTTATCTTGTACCTTTACACTGAAAGGGGGCTTTTTCTTTTTTAATTGTGGAAAAATACTAGACTCCTATGATGTCTCTCTTTTATATAAGAATATGTTTTTGCAATATGATAGACAGAAAAATAAAAAAGCTATCTTGAATTAAAAGAGAAATAAAATTCAGGTTATTTTCCTCTGGTTGGACTCAGTACAAGCCAGAACTCCTAACTAGAAGGGCATTTGTTTTTAAATGCTCAAAGTAGATTAACTAAGATAGCTGTACGTCTCAGACACACTGATGAGTGACAGCTGGTTCTATTCCTCCTCCTCTCCTCTGTGGTATAAAGCTGTTTGGTTTCTGTGCTAAAATGGAGTTCTTAGGCCCCAAGGATGGCACCTTCTCTTCTAGAAGGAAAACAGATTAAGGGAGGAAAAAAAAGAAAACAAGAGCACCAGATCAGTGACAACATTCAGTGAAGGTCAAGAGGAATTATGCAAATTCTAGTCATACCTTATAAAGGCCATGACAACCAAAACCTCTAATTAAAACATCGAGTGCTCCCTGGGATAGCTTATTCACTAGGGCATGGAAGATACTGCAAAACTGTAACAGGAAAAGCAATTCAAAGAACCTCTTGGAGGTCCCTGTAACAGGATGACTTATAATTTCAGCTAAAAATACAGAAGGCTTACTCAGATGCCTGAAACTCCAGCTGCAGCACAGGATGAAGTACCCGGTGAAGAGCATGGTGATGCTGCCGACTCCGCTCTTCCTGATGGTGGTGTTGCACCTCAGCCAGCCTGTTCCAAAGGAAACAGGGTCGGTGGTTAATGTGAACTGCAATGCAGGCTGCTATCTGGGAGTTACTCAAGTTTTCCCAGTTAGCCTGGGTCATGGAAGTATAATTTAGAAAATTTATACACACACATTTTAAACAGATAAAAATGCTAAAATCCAAAAGATTTCAACTTTACTAAATTCAAAGTAGTTCCTCTTCTCTGGGGAGGTCTGGTTACAATTGCGACTAGGAGGAAACTAAGATGTGTACAACTGGCAGATGCCAAGCCTCAAGCACCTTCCTGCTGTGGGAGGAGGCAGCTCAGGTGAGCCAGGGAAAGGCAGGCCACCAGGCTGGGCAGTGGCTCATGCCTGTGATGCCAGCACTTTGCGAGGCTGAAGTGGGAGAGTCACTTGAGGCCAGGAGTTTGAGCCCAGTCCACACAACACAGTGAGACCTCATTTCTAAAAGAAATTTAAAAATTAGCCAGACATGGTAAGTGCCTATAGTCCCAGCTGCTCAGGGGACTGAGGATCATTTGAGCCCAGGAGTCCGAGGCTGCCACTGGCACACCACCTGAGCAACACAGTGAGACACCATTTTGTCTTTTAACTAAAAGGTGAGCCATTCACCAAGTGGCAGCTACTACTATTATATTAGCTCTGGTGTTCTCCATTACATCAAACTCCAAAATGAAAATAGATGATAGAAAGGCAACATGCTTTACCCCTTTCCCTTAGCTCTGCTCTCACAGCCTGAAGAACGAGAAACTTCTCCAAACGCCTACAACCAGCAATAGAACCCAACGGTAACTCCAGCCTCACCTTTTTGTACAGCTTCCAAAAGCCTCCTTAGAGAGAAGTTGGAGGTTGTAAGCCAGGTCGGGGATTCCACACTCCTTATCTCAGTCGAACTTCTTTCCAACAAAGGAACTACGGTTCCAAACAGAAGTCACTGTGACAGATCATCTAAACTCTCCCCCTTCCCCAGCAGTCAGCGGCAGAGGTGCCTAGGGCCAGGTTTCAGGAAAAGTATATTTTAAATAGTTGCATTAACGATCTCTGCCTCGGACTGCAGCGACACATTAAAAGTCAAACCTATTCCAGGTCAGGACCTACACTTATTTTTGGCCTGATGAATACAGTGTCCTGAGGATTCACATGCACACACTCCACAAAATGTGTCATCTATCACCTGCTATCACCTGGCTCCTATGATAAATGACAGCAGCTTGTCACTGCTGCCTGCAGTCAGCGTGCCCCTTCCATCACCTGGCTCCACTAGGAGCCAGCAGACACTTTCTATTTAGGTTCAGTACACAAATAACTGAAGTAGAAGAAGCATCATTCACAGTTTCCTTCCATCTGACTTTCTCCTTTAATGACAGGCAGGCAATCTCTACTACTGATAGTTCTCTGGTCTTGGCTTGTTTTGTCAGGATAAGTTAAGCAAAACTTGATGACATGTTGAACATGTGGGGTAGAAGTTGCTGCGGGTGTAAACGATCATTATATTAAGTAACAATGAAAAGAACCATGTTGGCTGCCAAGAAATTACACAGAAGATAATTCTCTTACAAGGTGAGTCTCTTAAAAAGGAAAGCATAAAAAAAAAGAAAGAAAAGCATGACAGAAAACCCGTTCATCTTGGGGAAAAATTAAGGAAAAAATGGCTGTACAATGAGTGTATAATAACAGTGCCGGGCACTGTGTGCCTCCTACAGTCAGCTGAACCCACTGACTTCCAGCTACAGATTCCACCAAACTTAACTGAACACCATTAGAGGAAAGGATTAAACTTGGCCTCAGGAGTAGGTTCTACTTACAATTCCACCATTTACTGGCAACATGAACTTGGACAAATCACTGATCTTCTCTGTGCCTGTTTCATTTGAAAAATAGAGATAAAATCACTGTGCCCACCCCTCAAGAGCTATGTGGCCAAAATAAGAAAATATGGATGAAAGCACTTTGAAAACCACAAAGCAACACACATGCTAACACAGTTAAGTCTGCATTCATTATGGAGAAAGGGCTTGACCTGAGACTACAGCTTTGTACAAAAAGATCCAAATGACAGGCCTGTTGATAGACAAACTCGTACCTGCTTTGAAGAAAACGTCGCTTTGGTTAGCAATGTTCTTTATATATGGCCATTTTGAAACCCACATGAGAGGGACAATTATAATACAAAAGGAAATGCTTTGGGGACCAGACAAATAGATTTGGTAAATATGTGACCTCTTGCAAAATATACCAGAGAGGGAAAACTCTCCTTTTTTAGGAAGAGATGATACCAGTTTTTCAGGTGCAAACCCATTCTGTTGTTGAAGGTCTCCTGTCAAAATAAACCTGGGATGACCATCACACAGAGAGATGGATGCTACTTCACACTAACACTTCTCTAGCCTAGAGTATCTTTCTAAAAAAAACGAGAAGCTTATGAGGAAAATGAAGAAACATGTATTTTAACTAGAGAGGTAGCCCAGTAACTGAAGATGAGTGAGATTCAGAAAAAGAAAAAAAAAAAAAACCCTGAGGATCTGAAGTGACTGTCCGGCACTTCCTGGCTCCTATGTGGTCTCCGACCTACTCTGTTAACCTGTTCCAGCCATAAGCAGAACAGGAAGCTTGTGGAGAGATTGATTCAGAAGCAGCATCAGTTTGTGTGTCTCCTCTTTCTCCCCAAGTCCTTCTTAGCTCATCTCCCATGTCTAAAGCTCAATCTCTGATTCTATTCTTGGGACCTAATCTCTGTGGCTTACTTTTTCAGGTGCCTAGACTTCTAAACCTTTTTCCCACATCCTCTATTCCTGGTCCTTGACCTTCACTGGTTCATCTCCTGAGCCTCCACTTTTGATCTATCTGCTTTGCCCAACCAGTTTTAACTGTATCCTGCCAACAACTCCAAAGATGGCATCTGCTTATACCTCCTTTGCTGCTCTAAATTCCTAGACGTTGCACTTGACTGTAAACCTGGTGCCCATTTCCTATACAACCTGGTAATAAGTGAATTTTGAACACAGCATTTGTTCTATTTAGGTGAATTCTTAAGTCTTTATGTCAACTTGAGTACCCCACCATCTGATTTCTCCTGGCCAGGGTTCTTCCCAATGTAGAAACTCAACTGGTATCAGTACTACCGGCCTGCTGTAGCCTCATCTTCAACTCCTAGTGGAGGAAAAGGGACAGTGATTAACCACAACCTGTGACCTCTGGAGCAGGAGGTAATGTTTGAAGAACACCTAAGTGCAGTACACTGGAATGCCTAGGTAAAAATAAGCTAAATGAGTGAAAATATTATTCTGGCCCTTAATAATTCAAAAGGTATAGACCATTATGGACCACCTGGGTGCCCCTTGAAAATGAGCCTGTTTACCTTGTGAGAGTCTTCCCCCCTGGGGATTGACGAGCTGTGGCTTCTGGGTCACTTCATGCCAATACTGAGGTTTTCCTGGCAATACCCCTAGTCCAAGATAACCAGGATAGAGCTCTGGAAACCACTCCAGCCCCATGGAGCTGGGCATCTTTCTATCAGCAGTTGCAACATGACTAAGGAAGGGGTTCTTAGACGTGTGAGGCAGGGCTGAATGGAAAGGGTGTTGGCATCCAACGTGCAATTCGTGAAACTGACAGCCAGATTTGGGCTCCAGAGAAACCGACTCCTTCTTCTCCATTAAGGCCTTTATATGGGGGACTCGATTATCACCGCTGGCTTCTGCTTTTTCTTCTTGAATAAATTGTGTAGCCAGAGAGGCAAGACTTTTTTGACTACTTGCCTGTGACACAGGAAAAAATCCATTGTAAGTTGTCTCCCTTGGAATGTACAAATTTAAATGTCCTCCATCTTCAGATTCCTTTTCTGGGGCTGAATCGTCAGTTTTGAAGTTCCCAGAGCCACTGCTGATGGCCGTCCATTTCTGCATTTCTGTCTCAGACACACTTTTCTCTGCATTTCCTTTCCTCCCACCCATCTCTACTCCAAGGCTAAGTTCTTTTTCTTGGTTCTCCATGACTCGGATTTTACCTAATGAGTTAATTTTAAGGCTTAAAAGTAGTGATTCTATGTCCTTTTCCTGAGTCTCCATGTCTTTAACATCAGTAGAGGCTCCTGAGAGGTGATCCCTGCCTTTGGAATCTCTCTCATTGCTAGACAATGATGTTCTTACTCTTTTAACCTCACCACTCAGATTCTTTGGAGAAGTGTAATTGTCACCAATGGGCACATCTAGTAATTTTACTAGAAGCTTCTGTCTCTGGGGATTAATTTTGTCCAATTTTAGATCAGAAGTGGTTTGTACATTATTAGGTATGGCTAAGGAATATTTTCTTTCTTGATCTGACAAAGAACGTTCCATTGAGCCAACCAGTAAAGATGCTTCAGTTTCTGAAGGATTCCATCTGCTTTCCCCTGATTTAGGCAAATTTCTGGCAAGTTCTCTCCTAGGAGAGGTGTTCTCTGGTGCATAAAACTGACCCTTGGTTTCTCCTTGGAGAGTAGTCTTTGGTTCAGACTTTTTTAACATTTTGGAGGAGAGCTGAATTTGATTCTTGATGTCTTTATCTGCCTCTGTAGTACTTGCTCTTTCCAAACCAACAGCTGGTAGTGGGAAGGACTGAATTGTCTGTTCTGGTTTGTCCATTATCAATTTAGAATTTCTTTTCTCACTTTCTGTCTCTAACTCCATCCGTTTAGCTTTCATTAAATCTTTGATTGGCCCTTTCAATTTTTTAGCACGCGGGAGTGTAC
>CAUYQV010016742.1:0-13902 GCA_963574575.1 Galagoides demidoff | reverse complement strand
TAATGCTTGCTCAATAGCAATGAGTACAAATGCCCAGGTCTTGATTTCTAAATACCATTCCCACTAAAAGGAATTAGGGCTCCCAGCTTGATGAAGGTGTTTCAAATTGTATATGAAACAGCACAATGTACCCCATGTTTGCATCAATGTATACAGAAATCAATTAATAAAAAAAAAAAAAGAAATGGCAAATTCTAACTCTGGGAAGGAAAGCACAGGATGACTCTAGGACACCTGTTCCCAGAATATAAGAAAATTCTCAAAGATTTATGGCATATGTCAAAAGGACACAAACTGATTCAGGTTATGAAATGTGACTTTAAAACTAGTGGGTTGGCTCAGCACCTGTGGCTCAAGCAGCTAAGGCACCAGCCACATACATCTGAGCTGGTGGGTTCGATTCCAGCCCAGGCCCGCCAAACAACAATGATGGCTGCAACCAAAAAATAGCTGGACCTTGTGGTGGGCGCCTGTAGTCCCAGCTACTTGGGAGGTGGAGGCAGGAGAATCGCTTGAGCCCAGGAGCTGGAGGTTGCTGTGAGCTGTGATGCCATGGCATTCTACCCAGGGCGACAGTTGGAGGCTCTGTCTAACAAATAAATAAATAAATAATAAAACTAGTGGGTAAAAATCGTATGAGAAACAGGATTATTTACATAGTCTTAAAGTATCTCCCCACAAGATACATACTAGTTGTACAGAGAAAAACAGCAATTTTACAGTGCAGAAATCTGGAAAACTCCCACATAACAAGTTCATAAAAACTTATACATCACCAGTAAGGGAACAAATCAGTAGTCTCCAAGTAGGATACACTGAAGGCATATCACTTCCATAGAACCCTAGGCAAAAAAATGCATAACCTCAACCTAAACATGAGGAAATGACAGAAAAACCTAAATTGCAGTGTATTTCTAAAATATTAAAAAGTGTCTTATCATGAAACACAAAGAAATAACACGGAAGTGTCACAGATTAAAGGAGATGAAAGAGGCAGGACAACTGAAAGTAACATAGAAATCCTGCATGGACTCTAAACCAAGAAAAAAAATTTCTCTTTTCCTTAAAAGGACATAAGGAAACATAACAAAATTTAAATAAAGCCTATAGAGTACAGGTCAATGTTACTTGCCTGATTTTTAATGACTGATTATACCTTGGCTTTTTTAAAAAAGCCTTTATTGTCTTATTTTTTAGAAAATGCACATGGAAGTAAGTAGGCATAAAGAAACAATGTTTACAAGCCACTCTCAAATGGTTCAGAAAAGAAACACTAATTATTTATTGCTTTATGAAAAGTAAATATGATATAAGTTCACATTAGGACACTGTGGGGTGAAGGCTACATGGAAATTCTTTTTTTGGGGGCCGGGGCTGGGTTAGAACCCACCACCTCCAGCATATGGGGCCAGCGCCCTGCTCCTTTGAGCCACAGGCACCACCCTACATGGAATTTCTTTAAATTATTTTTGCAATTTATCTGTAAGTCTGAAATTATTTCAAAACAGAATACATTTAGGTACCATTACAATAGTATGTGATGGTAAACTTATCTGTATTATTCCCCAATACAAGTGCATACCTACACATACGTATTGTAAAAGGCAAAAACATAAGAGAAATCCTCATATTATCCTTTTCCTGCATACACAAACGGCACAAAACCTACTGACTCTATCTCATTCTCTTCAACAGCACTATTGCCTAAATTATTAAATAACTTCTCAAAGATTTCCTGATTATAAACTCCCCTTTTAATTTACCCTTCATCCACTTGCAGAATTAATCATCTCACTAATTCACTTGAAAATCCTGAATGGTCCCCCATGGCCAACTCTTTGACAAGCTCATGTCATCCAGGTGGCTGCAGTCGTCAGCCACTATAATCCACTGACCAGATCTCATGAACCTGTAGTGGATAATGCAAGTGCTGGACCACCAGACACCATTAGCTTTTTTTGATGAATATTTGATTTTAGACTGTGTTTCGGCACTTCATCTTTACCAAACCATTGTATAGAATGCCTGCAATTATCAGAAACAAA
Organism: Galagoides demidoff; assembly: GCA_963574575.1. NCBI lineage: Eukaryota > Metazoa > Chordata > Mammalia > Primates > Galagidae > Galagoides > Galagoides demidoff. The sequence goes on along the minus strand of CAUYQV010016742.1, from coordinate 11,857 downwards.
CCATTTTTCATCATACATAACAATACGATGTAGAAATGGTTTGCCTTTACATTGTGATGGCAAAGAAATGCACGCTTCAAAACAATTTCTCTTCTGATGCCTGTTTAATTCACACAGAACCCATCTGTCCAGCTTTTTTACCTCACCCATTTATTTCAAATGGTCCAATATTGCTGGAATATTAATGTCAAACCTTGCTGCTAAGTGACACACAGGCAGAGACAGATTCACGTCCACTATAGCTTTCAGCTCACCATTATATACCTTGGTCTCAGATCACCCACAGACTCATTTTCATTATTAAAATGACCAGAACTGAACTTGTCACACCAAGGACATAATATCAACTACATCCTTCCCAAACACTCCGGTGATATTTCAAGTGGTCTGCATTGCACTGGTTCCACAATGGAACTTACATTCAAAAATAATACAAACTTTGGACTTATCCATGGTTTCACAAAAATTGCTGTATAAGATATTAGAAAGATAATCACAACTCAAAATGTATGTTTGAAAGAATGAAGATGTACCTTCACAATAAAAATAAAACAAGAAGTGTCAAAGTGAAATGTCAGATAACAATTCTCAAACTTAGTATTTAAGGAAATTGGACATTTCATACTTAATAACTTGATAATAATGCAAACTAGAAGACAATGGGAAAAATACCTCCAAAGTTAGCAGGGAAAACTGTTTTCTTTCTTTCTTTTTTTTTTTTTTTGAGACAGAGTCTCACTACGGTGCCCTCAGTAGAGTAATGTGGCATCACAGCTCACAGCAATCTCCAACTCTTGAGCTTAAGCAATTCTCTTCCCTCAGCCTCCCAAGTAGCTAGGGCTACAGGCGCCTGCCACAATGCCCAACTTTTTTTTTTTTAATTGTTGTTGCAGTCGTCACTGTTGTTTTAGCTGGCCCAGGATGGGTTTGAACGCCAGCCTCCCTGTATGTGGCTGGCACCCTACTCACTGAGCAACAGGTGCTGCCCTAGGAAAGCTATTTTCTTTTTCTTTTTTGAGACAGAGCCTCAAGCTGTTGCCCTGGGTAGAGGTTGTGGCATCATAGCTCACAGCAACTTCCAACTCCTGGGCTCAAGTGATTCTCTTGCCTCAGCCTCCCAAGTAGCTGGGACTACAGGCGCCTGCCACAATGCCCGGCTGTTTTTTGGTTGTAGTTGTTGTCTGGCAGGCCTGAACCTGCCAGCTCTGGTGTATGTGGCTGGTGCCTTAGCCGCTTGAGCTACAGGCACTGAGCCGGGAAAACTATTTTCAACTTGAAATCCTATACTCAACCAATCAGGTATAAAAGCAGATGATGGGCATTTCAGGGTGGGCGCCAGTGCTCAGTGGTTAGGGTGCTGGCCACATACACTGAAGCTGGTGGGTTTGAACCTGGCCCAGGCTGCTAAACAACAATGACAACTGCAACAAAAAAAATAGCCACGCGTTGCAGCAGAAGCCTGTAGTCCCAGCTACTTGGGAGGCTGAGGCAAGAGAATTGTTTAAGCCCAAGAGTTTGAGGTTGCTGTGAGCTGTGACTCCACAGGACTCTACCATGGGCGACAAAGTAAGACTGTCTCAAAAATAAATAAAAGAAAGGCATTTCATATATGCAGTGAGTCAGAAGACTTATCTGTTATGATGCTTTTGGCTACAAGGAACAGAAAAGACAACTCAAGCAGGCTTTTTTTTTTTTTTTTTTGAGACAGAGCCTCAAGCTATCCCCCGGGGTAGAGTGCTGTGGCATCACAGCTCACAGCAACCTCCAACTCCTGGGCTCAAGCAAGTCTCCTGCCTCAGCCTCCCAAGTAGCTGGGACCACAGGCACCCACCATAACACCCGGCTATTTTTCAGTTGGAGCAGCCATTGTTTGGCGGGCCTGGGCTGGATTCGAACCCGCCAGCTCAGGTGTATGTGGCGGGTGCCTTAGTCGCTTGAGCCACAGGCACCGAGCCCAGGTGATGGAGTCTTAAGAAAACAGAATCCGTGTGACCTTGATTTGTCATTCTCCTTTAAATGGTTCAGGTGTAAAAAGAAGGAAACCTAACCTTAGCATTCACTACTTGGCCTTGCCAAGAACAATATTCACATATGTGTAATGATGTAAATGATGCTGACTGATTTTTCAACTTTAGAATTTTAACCTATGACTTGGCTGTGGCTGCAGGGCAGAAAATAAATGTTAACAATTCTAAGACTGGATATGGTCAAATATAGCTTTTAGGAAGCACAAATTGGTGATGGAAGGTAGAAAACTAGAGTTATTAATGTCCTCATCTTATACAGAGGGAAACTGCCATATGGACTAATGTTGATGGAATGAGAAACACTGTTAACAGTTACAGAGAAATATGAACATGGATCTCAACATGGGGAAGTAATATAAGCTAAGCCATCCTCTTTCATTTCAGAAGGTTAATACATTTCCACAAAGTTGGTAAAGCAAGAAAGATGTATGAGGATATGATTTAATTTTGAAGGCAACCATCAAAGGAACTAAAAGCAGAAATGGTTAAAAGCTGACATTTCTGGGTCACAGAACAGGAAACAAAAGGGACAGAGACTGTTGTTTTCAACATAACCTCTTTTGTTATATCTGACTTGTGACAGAGTGGTTGTAATATATTAATAAAAATTCAAAACCCAAACAACCTTGCCCTTCAAGTTTCATACTGCTCTGATGTTAATGTCTAAAATCCTGCATGATCCAGCTTCTGCTGCCCTCTCTGACCACCTCTTTGCTCTAGCCACACAGGGCTAAGCTCCTGCCAAACTCTAGGCCTTTACACATGCTCTTCTCCCTCTGGAAAGCCATCCTGCACCTTGACTACTTTTGTTCAAACTTTGCCTGAACACAAGGTTCCCAGCTGCCTCCTTAGGAAAGGCCTCCTCAGCCCACTCAATATTAACTCATTTCCCCATTACACAGTTCTGCATTGCTTAAAAATGGGGATACATTTTGAGAAATACGTAATTAGACAATTTCTAGCATTGAACATACATCGTAGTATATACTCATACCGGTCTAAATGGTATAGCCTACTACATACCTGTATGATAGAACCTATTGCTCCCAGGCTACAAACCTATACAACATGTGACTGTACTGAAAAGTGCAGATAACTGCACCACAGTGTAAGTATTTATGTATTTAAACATATCAAAATAGAGAAAAGGCATAGTAAAAATATGTATGGTAGTATAATCTCATGGGACCACCATCTTTGTATAGCACATGACTGTATGGCATCATAATGAGCCCCACTCCCATGCTTGTCCTTCTGAGCACTGAAGTACTTGTGTAATTATTTAATATCTATCTCTGCCCCCAAACTCCATGAGGAAAGCTACCAAATCTGTCTAGGTCACCCTATCTACTGCCTAACATAGGGCCTGGGGTACTATAGATACCTCACACCACTGTGGAATGAAATGGACGATAGCTGGATGTACTGCATATCCTTCAGCACAGAGGCAGAGAACTCAGTACTTAAAACTGAACTGTGGGAGGCACCTGTGGCTCAGTGGCAGGGCGCGGGCCCCATATACTAAGGGTGGTGGGTTTGAACTCAGCCTTGGCCAAACTGCAACAAAAAAATAGCCGGGCATTGTGATGGGCGCCTGTAGTCCCAGCTACTGGGGAGGCTGAGGCGAGAGAATTGCCTAAGCCCAGGAATTAGAGGTTGCTGTGAGCTGTGACACCACAGCACTCTACCAAGGGTGATAAAGCTGTTCAACGTATCATCCAAAGTCTTGGTGTATTCATTTGAGAGCTGTTTTGTGGCTTGTACCGGGTTACTGCCAGTGGAGATGGTGAGAAAATGTTGGCCTCACAGGACTTGCTGGCAGATTAGAGGACAGTAAGAAAAACAGTTCAAGGATGACTCCAGAGATCTAGAATTTTGGACTGAATCATTGGGTGGATGTTGATGTTACTTACTAAAACAGAGAGAACAGGATGAGAAGTAGGTTTGAAAGGGAAAAGAAATTCAAGAGTTCCGTTAGGGACTTCTTTTTTTTTTTAAACAGAGCCTCAAGCTATCCCTCTGGGTAGAGTGCCGTAGTATCACAGCTCACAGCAACCCCCAACTCCTGGGCTCAAGCGAGTCTCCTGCCTCAGCCTCCCAAGTGGTTGGGACCACAGGCACCTGCCACAACGTCTGGCTATTTTTTTGGTTGCAGCCATCATTGTTGTTTTGGTTGGCCCGGGCTGGATTCGAACCTGCCACCTTAGATGCATGTGGCTGGCGCCTTAGCCACTTGAGCCACAGGCACCGAGCCTAGATGGCAGATTTATTGGCAAAATTTTTTTTTTTGAGACAGAGTCTCACTACATCACCCCGGGTCTAGTGCCGAGGGGCATCACAGCTCACAGCAACCTCCAACTCTTGGGCTTAAGCGATTTTCAACTGGTGTGACATAGATTCTCTTGTCTCAACCTCCCGAGGAGCTAGGACTACAGGTGCCCTCCATAACACTTGGCTATTTTTTGTTGTAGTTGTTATTGTTGTTTTAGCTAGCCCAGGCCAGATTCGAACCTGCCAGCCTCAGTATATGTGGCTGGCACCGTAAACACTGTGCTATGGGCTCTGAGCCTTGTTGGCAATTTTTAATTTTTCTCTATATTTTCTGAAAAACATTTTTTAAAATTAAACATGTATTACTTTTATAAGAAAATACAATTAAGTGATTTTCATTCTAGGGAAAAGCGAAGATACAAATCCTTTTTTACTGACAAGGACAGATATATCTATTACATATTGTTGAGGAAAGAAGGCAAGTTACAACAGCACATATTATATGATCTCATTCATCTAAAATATGTATGCATGCATGAAGGCACATAAGGAAAATTCTAGAACAGCGATTTTCAACTGGTCTGACACAGTACACTGTGCCATGAGTGGATCTTCAGTGGGCCATGAAAAAAAACTTTTTTTTTTTTTTTGAGACAGAGCCTCAAGCTGTCCCCCTGGGTAGCATGCCCTGGCATCACAGCTCACAGCAACCTCCAACTCCTAGACTGAAGTGAGTCTCCTGCCTCAGCCTCCCAAGTAGCTGGGACCACAGACGCCTGCCACAACGCCTGGCTATTTTTTGGTTGCAGCCATCATTGTTGTTTGGTGGGCCTGGGCTGGATTCAAACCCGCCATCTTAGATGTATGTGGCTGGCGCCTTAGCCACTTGAGCCACAGGCGCTGAGCCATATTAACATTTTTAACAGAGTGACAGCACTTAAGAAAATAGACTTCCAGGCTGGGCGCGGTGGCTCACGCCTGTAATCCTAGCACTCCGGGAGGCAAAGGCAGGTGGACTGCCTGAGCTCATGGGTTGAGACCAGCCTGAGCAAGAGTGAGACCTCATCTCTAAAAATAGCTGGGTGTTGTGGCCAGTGCCTGTAGTCCCAGCTACTTGGGAAGCTGAGGCAAGGGGAACGTTTGAGCACAGGAGTCTGAGGTTGCTGTGAACTTTGATGCCACTGCACTCTACCAAGAGTGACAAAGTGAGACTCTGTCTCAAAAAAAAATAGACTTCCAACCTTCCCTAACTACTTAAATGTTATCGTTATTACTTTTAAGTTAAAAAGAACAAAAAGACAAAATGTCTTCCACAACTGCAGACATTTGTCTATTTTTTTTTTGCCAAGTGTAATTCCAAAAACAAATTTTGAAAATAGTAGAGCAAATTAGTACTAAATATGGACTAATACATTCCACTGTTTACAAAAACACAAAACCCAGAAACACATGGGATTTATATTTTAAAAATAATGTTTAAAATTACATACCACTAGACGCCCCCAAGAAACCAAAATGTTTTAATGATTTTTTTTTGTTCTTTAATGATTTTCAAAAATGATACACAAAGTAAGCTCATGCTTGAAAGTGCTCAAGTTTTTTTTTTTTTTTTTTAAGACAGAGTCTCAATTTGTTGCCCTCAGTAGAGTGCTGTAGTGTCACAGCTCACAGCAACCTCCAACTCTTGGGCTTAAGCAATTCTCTTGCCTTAGCATCCCGAGTAGCTGAGACTATAGGTGCCCGCCACAACGCCCGGTTATTTTTTTGCTGCAGTTTGGCAGGGACCAGGTTCGAACCCGCCACCCTTGGTATATGGGGCTGGTGCCCTACCCACTGAGCCACAGGCACTGCCCTCAAGTTCAAGTTTTACCAGCAATGTGGAATGTTGCCAAGGAGATGGAGACAAAGTAAAATGTGCACATCTCAGAAGCATGCTTTGCTTTCTTTCAAATCTAAAAATAAAACCTTTGGACTGCCCTATTAGTAAGTCTAGAAAATGTGTGCCTTTTTTGTGGATAGCTTTCACAAACACAGGAATAAAAATTTCTTCTTCTTGGTTAATAGGACCAAAGGATATAAACATAAACCAGATGCCCATCCATGTTTCTCTACAGTTCCATTCTCCCTCGGGGCTCTAGTTAGTTGAGTTTCTGTTGTAAAATTATTCCCAAGGCACAAGGTGACATGTTACATGAATGAACATGGTCTAAACAGAGCAACACGGACCTGGCAAAACCCAAGTGGTGAGTAAAAAAAGTAAGCTGTAGAATGTTTCATATAGTAGGGTTATCAGACTGTAAAAATATGCAAAGCACTTTAGAATACAGCACACTGAACGTAGAATACGACAGAAACTTTACATAGAAAGTAACCTGATCTTCAGGGGATGGGCCACCTTGGGAAGACAGGGCAAAGAGTACAACCAGGGGCTGGGATTCAGCTGGATCTGTTATACTCAAGTGCCATAAAAGGCTGCTAGCAGAAATAAGTCAAACTGCTAATATTTCCTAAGTCTGGGTAGAAACTACCCAAGTAGCTACAAGAGCAGTACTTAGAGCAAGAAAGAACAAACAGCAAGAAAAGGGGAAGCCCTGTCCTCATGGGTCCCCTGGGTCTCATGGAGCAGAAGTAAAGAGAAAAAAGGTTGTGAAGAGACCTGGAGTAGAGTGGGAGACTCAGGGGACCAATGGATGGGGTAGGAAGGCAACAGAAGGTGGCTCAAGGCAGATGGTCTCCAGAGCAATGTGGAATGGAAGTGGGGACAGGATGGAAGGACAAAGCAGCTCACATTGCCTTCTGGGTGCAGGGAACATGTCAAAGCTTGATGTAGCCTGATAGGAAAGCTGGGCCTATTCAGCACAGCTGGTGCAGTGGTGCCCGAAAATCTGTTGACTGTAAAGCTGAAAATGGAAATGCTTCCTTCCACATAGCCTGACTTGGTGCTCCTGCCTCATCCCCACACACTGAATTACTCTGAACAGACTCGAGATTCTCTCCTATCTGAGCCTCCATACCTTCTGGGCCTTCGTCTCTCCCCATTAATGCTTTCTCCTTGACCTGGTTAGCATTTCCTTATGGCTCAGGTCTCAAGTGTCATTTTTTTTTTTTTTGAGACGAAGCCTCAAGCTATCCCCCTGGGTAGAGGGCCATGGCATCACAGCTCACAGCAACCTCCAACTCCTGGGCTCAAGCGAGTCTCCTGTCTCCGCCTCCCAAGTAGCTAGGACCACAGGTGCCCACCACAACACCCGGCCACTTTTTGGTTGCAGCCATCACTGTTGTTTGGCCGGCCCGGGCTGGGGATTCGAACCCGCCACCTTAGGTGTACGTGGCTGGTGCCTTAGCTGATTGAGCCACAGGCGCCGAGCCTCAAGTGTCATTTTTCAAAGCAGTCTCTTCCTTGACCCCATCCCCTAGTCTACGTGGGATCCTCTCTATATTTTTATGTGCTCCCTTAGTGGCTGGTACTTCTCTCCATTATAGAAGTTGGCCCTTGTAAATTCAGGGCCCATTTGCCTTTCTGTACCTCCCATAGACCAGAAGATTACTAACAGTAGAACAGTTCACAGCAGCTAGCACAGTAACTGACACATAATACCTGCTCAGTTACTATGGGTTAAATGAATAAAGTATTTCTACGTAGAGTACAGGAAAAGACGGTGGGCGGGGGGGAAGAGTACAACAGTCATAGAGAAATGAAGAACCAGCAATGTAGTCTTATATACTTGTAGGATACTCCTTACGCATATCACAAAACAAATGAGGCAGAAAGTCAAGCAGCTGAGGGAGAATCTCCAACTGAGTCCCAGCTACCACAACTTAGAATGTTCCCCAAATAAAAATGCTCCGTTTTCTTCAAAATTCACAAATAACTGGCTAAAGTTCCCTCATCAAATAAAAGGTCCTGCTTCATATATCCTGCCCACAAGAGATTACATCGGATGAAACACAACCTTACTAAGTTTTGCTTTCTTGTACTAAGAACTACTTCCTAGCCTAATTAACAGCTCTCTAATCTCTACAAATAGTACTGCAGGCATAAATATGTGTGCTTAGGCTCGGCGCCTGTGGCTCAAGTGGCTAAGGCACCAGCCATATACACCTAAGGTGGTGGGTTTGAATCCAGCCTGGGCCCGCCAAACGACAGCTGCAACCAAAAAATAGCCAGGCATTGTGGCAGGCACCTGTGGTCCCACCTACTTGGGAGGCTGAGGCAGGAGACTCGCTTGAGCCCAGGAGTTGGGGGTTGCTGCGAGCTGTGATGCCATAGCACTCTACCCAGGGGGACAGCTTGAGGCTCTGTCTCAAAAAAAAAAAAATGTGTGCTTAACTACTGTAGGCATAAATTTCTGTGCTTACTCATATGTAGTTTTTTCTTCAACATCTGAAATTAAAAGTCCATTCCTGATTTAGCAGTATCTATGAAAGTTTAAAATGTATATCCTGCCACGTGTGGTAGCTCACGCCTGTCATCCCAGCACTTGGGGAAGCTGAGGCAAGTGGATTGCCGGAGCTCATGAGTTTGAAACAAGCCTGAGCCAGAGCGAGACCTCGTCTCTTAAAAAAAAAAGAAAAAATAGCTGGGCGTTGTGGCAGGTGCCTGCGGTCCCAGCTACTTGGAGGCTGAGGCAAGAGAATCATTTAAGCCCAAGAGTTTGAGGTTGCTATGAGCTGTGAGTCACGGCACTCTAGAGAGCCATGGCACTCTACTGAAGGCAATAAAGTGAGACTCTGTCTCAAAAAAAAAAAAAAGGAGTATGTACCCTTTCACCCACCAAGATCCACTTTTAGGAATTTATACTACAGATAAACTTGCCTGTGAGCAAAATAGTATATGTAAAAGAATATTCACTACAACATTAAAAAATTAAAAAACTGAAAACACAAATACCCATCAATAGAAAACTGGTTAAATTATGGTACCTCCATGTACTATACTTAAACCCAAGCCTAAACAAGAATGATATGGCTCTACATGAACTGATTCCAAACAATCTCCAAATACTAACTAAAAGAACAAACTTTACAAATGTGCATTATATTTTATAGTTTGTGCAAAAACACCCCCCACACAAACCCATATAATTTATATAGACAGAAAACAGAACAGTGGTTGCCAAGGAGGTGGGGGAGGAGGAAATAACTAGAGTTAGTGTTTAATGGGTATAGAATTTTAGTCTTGTAAGATGAAGACATTTCTGGAGGCTAGTGGTGATAGTTGTACAACAACGTGAATGGACTTACTGCCACTGAACTGTATACTTAAAAACGATTAAAAGGGTAAATTTTGTTACATCTATTTTACCACAATAAAAATATAATACACACACTTGTTTTTTAAAAGAAGAAATTTTTAAAATCATAATGATGGCTGCTTCCAAGGAGAAAAATCAGTGCTTGGAAACAGGGTAGTAGGGAGACCTTTTGCTCTAAAACTTTTCATATTGCCTTTTTCGTTCTGTATCAATATACCTAAGTATAAAAAAATTTTTTTAAATGCCAGTCTTATATAAGATATCTTGCCTTTAATCATAAGTCATTTATTATATCCTTCTCCTTTAAGTAAAATTTATTTTTGCTGGGTGTGGTGGGGCACACCTATAACCCTAGCACTCTGGGAGGTTGAGGCAGGAAGATCACTTGAGGCAAGGAGATTGAGACAGGCCTGAGCACAAGGGACCCCATCTTTACTAAAAATATAAAATTAAAAAAAAAAACAACAGAAAAATTAACTGGATGTTACTGCAGGCACCTGTAGTCCCAGCTACTTGGGAGGCTGAAGCAGAAGGATCACGCGAGCCCAAGAGTTTGAGGTTGCAGTGAGCTATGACAGCACTCTAGCCCCGGTAACAGAACACAACCCTGTCTCAAAAAAAATTTTGTTTTCAGGCTCAGTGCCTGTAGCTCAGCAGCTAGGGTACCAGCCACATACAGAGGAGCTGGCAGGTTCAAATACAGCCCAGGCCTGCCAAACAACAACTACAACCAAAAAATAGCCAGGCGTTGTGGCAGGCACCTGTAGTCCCAGCTAAATGGGAGGCTCAGGCAAGAGAATTTCTTAAGCCCAAAGTTTGAGGTTGCTGTGAGCTACGATGCCATAGTACTCTACCCAGCACAAGAATTTGAGACTCTGTCTCAAAAAAAAAAAAATTGTTTTCAATCTAAGTTAGAATTCCATTCGATTTTGAGGATATTTATTAGATTTAAGTGATGGAAATTCCAAAGATTAAACTTGTTACCCTAAGAATACATTCACTGGCTTGGCACCCAAAGCACAGTGGTCATGGCGCCAGCCACATACACCAAGGTCCAAACCCAGCCCAGGCCAACTAAACAACTGCAACAAAAAATAGCCAGGTATTGTGGGGGGTACCTGTAGTCCCAGCTACTTAGGAGGCTGACACAAGAGAATCGCTTAAGCCCAAGAGTTTGAGGTTGCTGTGAGCTGTGATGTCACAGTACTCAATGGAGGGTGACATAGTGAGACTCTGTCTCAAAAAAAAAAAATACATTCACTAAAAGCCTATCTTATTTCTATCAGCTATTATAGAAAAGCTTCAAAATCATCATAGAAGAAAATTATCATTTTTACCAGTATACAACTTCTTTCATTCCTTCATAACCAAGCTAGATGAATACAGAACTGTTTCGATGGGAAAAAAAGTTACCATCATCATAATTTAAAACCAGTTACAGGAGTTGGAAAAAAAATTATGCTTACGTCATGGTCTATCCTAAATCTCTCAACTCACATGTCAGAATTTAAAGCATGCACATATACACACAACCCTCTGGATTCCTCCTTATTTATCTAAAACCTGCTCTTGTGATGATCTGCTATTTTCTCAAGTTTTCTAAAATGAACACTGTAACCTTAACTCCAGACAAAGAGAAGGTGCTACTTCTGGGCTCAGCCCTACTCCTGGCTTTAAGCAAGTGCTCAATAGTTGTTGGGTGAATAAAGATTATCTGCAGATGGACCTGTCATTAAGCCCCCTGAAGAAAAAAATTCAGAAATAAAGCAACTTTATAGAAAACGTAGGAAAAAATTTAAGAAATAACATTCTTCACTTGAATAAATCAGCATTCGTTAAAGGTGATGATCAGATGACTGATTCACCAAATGGCTAAGACACAACTGGCTAAGTGGGTCCTAGACTTCATCCTATCCCACAGTTAAATACAAAAACAGGTATTTAAAAAAACACAGGAAAAACATAGGACAACTTACCTACAAGGTTCTTTTGTATGTATTAAATATTGTGTGACTATAGCACATTATCAATTTTTTTATGAAGAAAGAAAACAGAGGTGACTACTGATTTTTTCTTAGAGTAGAAAAGGTCTTTTTAAGTATATAAACAAAAGACCTAGTAAGAGAAATTTTTTTTTTTTTTTGAGACAGAGCCTCAAGCTATCCCCCTGGGTAGAGTGACGTAGCATCACAGCTCACAGCAACCTCCAACTCCTGGGCTCAAGCGAGTCTCCTGCCTCCGCCTCCCAAGTAGCTGGGACCACAGGCGCCCGCCACAATGCCCAGCTATTTTTTGGTTGCAGCC
>CAUYQV010016739.1:0-12037 GCA_963574575.1 Galagoides demidoff | reverse complement strand
CTCAAGCTATCCCCCTGGGTAGAGTGCCATGGCATCACAGCTCATAGCAACCTCCAACTCCTGGGCTCAAGCGAGTCTCCTGCCTCCGCCTCCCAAGTAGCTGGGACCACAGGCGCCCGCCACAACGCCCGGCTATTTTTTGGTTGCAGCTGTCATTGCTGTTTGGCAGGTCCAGGCTGGATTCAAACCTGCCACCTTAGGTGTATGTAGCTGGCGCCTTAGCCATTTGAGCCTGTGGTTTATCTTACAAGGGTACAGTGAATCTTTCTATGAGTAGAGTATGAACGTTTTAACACAATAACTAAGAAAATTACATGAGGGCTATGTTGACCAGTTTGACGGAAGTGTTTCGGATTGTGTGCGAAAACATCGCACTGTACCCCAGAAGTGCATTAATGTACATAGTTACTATTCAATAAAAAAGAAATTTTAAAAAAAGAATAATCTGTTGGGAATTCATCTATCCTACATTACATTTGATTGAGAGTTTGTATATATAACTCCAGTTTGGAAATTATCATCTCTCAAAATTTGGAAGGTTATTTCACATTGTTTTTAGCTTCCAGTGGTACTAAACCATTTGTTCCCTTTTTGACTATTATAATTCCAAATTATCATTCACTACTTTTTCTCTGGAACTGTAATATCATCTCTTTAATATTCTCAACCCTCTTGTCAATGCTGTCTTATTTTTCATTATATTACATACTTAGTGATTCCTTTCCATCTGGCTTCCATGTCCTTTAGTTATGGGAAATTAAACATATACAGTTGAAACAAATATTTCCATGAATGCATGAATAAGCATTTTAATGAATGTATATGAATATAAACAGAGTATCAAAAATGTACACACATTTTAAGAAAGAAAAACTGTATTAAATTTGTAATAGTCAAGTCATGTTTGACTTCTGCCATTATAAATGGTGCTCAACGTGAGTTGAATTCACATTTTGTTATTGCTATATACTGAGTATTACAATTTTGATACCATTTTTTCTTTCTTAAAATGTGCATGCATTCTTTTGACACCCTCTGTATATAATTAGAATCACACAATTACATATATGTGTATATACACATATACACAGTTTAAAGTATGGTAAAAATATACACCAGTTTACGTGTGTATACATACACACAAAAAATACATAATTTCCTCCCTTCATTTTTATCTCTGTTTTTAGACACATTTTATTTTTGACCACTTAGACTGATCTTCAAATCTCCTGACTCCATAACTGTGCCTTCTATTGTTTATTTCTTTTTTTTTCTTCCTAGGAGAGTCTTCTTAACCTTATCCTCCTTCCTGTCTACTTAAAGTTTTGGTTATCAATTTTTATACGTTCTTTTGAATAGTCCTTTTATATAAGTCTTTGATCTTGTTTCAGACATGAGCAATCTCTTACCTAACGATAGTCAGTACAGTTTTTTTGAAGTTTTCTTCTGTTTCCTGCATTGTTTCTATTTTCACTTTTGTCTTTTCCTTCTTTTTATTCTGTTTGTCACTTTGACTTTCTCATTATGTTCAAAGCTTTCCTGAAACATATGTAATCTTTGTTTACCCATATATAAAAGTAAAACATTAAAACACCCTGTCAGCACGGGCAGGTTGGCTTAGATGGGTGGGCTTTACTACAGGGTTATCACTTGGCAACCTGGCCCATTTTGTTTGTGAATACCAGTTGTCAGTCTCTGTCATCTCTTGTGTCAATAGCTTAAGAAATTCAGTCTCCATACTCCTCTTTAATTCTCACAAACTGGGAAACTCATACCTCAAAGTATTGACTTCATTTACTTTTGAAAGAGTTTCCTATTTTAGAACGAAACCTCATATTCCTCTTCTCTCCTGCTCCCTCTGAGACCACAGCTTCTTGCCTGCAACCCAGGGCTGAGTTCAGTGAAAAAGAGATCTGAGAATATCAATCACCTCCTTTAAACACTCACAATCTTTATGGCTTCATCGCTATCTTGTACCCCACCTTTAAAAAGCACTTTGTGACTCCAATTTCTAAAATCTTCTGGAGGTCTGAGGTACAAACGGGATTATTTCACAATAGAGTATATGTTTATTATATATTGTCCCAATATAGGCATTTACCCTTTTGCTCTCTGCTTTTAGAACTCAGAGATCACTCTTCAGACTCTAAAATTTTGTTAGCATCTCTTATTTGACATTCTCTTGTCTCCTATTAACTTTATCCTCCGAGATTGGAGTTTTTCTTATTCCTTTATTTCAGTAGGAGATTTAGAAAGAAACAGAAAATTAATGCTTGTTCAAATCATCAGGCTTAATCAAAAGTCTAGTAAACTTAACTATTTTAACAGTAAAATAAACTGGATGGGCCATATTTTGGTATGGTAAAATATCTAGTAATTTTACTTTTTACTACTAGAAAGTACTTAATATTGATAGTAAAAATAACTGTCTTTATTATATAAAATTCAAAGACTTTTTACTTGATGTAAAAGTCAGCTATCACATAGAAGCAGAGCAAAATGTTTAACTCAATATCAGGCCCCTTTTTCATCCGTCTTCTCTTGAATCTAAGAATTCAGAGTTATTCACACTCAAAATTTCCATATGGTGGCATGACTCATCATTTATTTTTACTAAAATTGGGTATTCTGTTGCAATAGAAATACGACTTTTTATACTCTGAGATGAGCTGTTTTATTCCTGGGAGAGAAATATATTTAAAAATTAAAGAGTAGATTGATTTATGGCTAATAATAAGTCATATCATTAACTATCTCCTAATGTTAAAAATACATCTCATGAGTCAGGAAATCTAATATGCAGAAAATAATTACAGAGAAATCCCTTGTAACAAAACAGATCCCTCAGATTTAGAATAGTTATTTCACTGAATCCCAAACATATACAAAAAAAATTTAAACTTATATTCTATAAAGGAACTATCAAACTTATTTCTTTGACCCTTCATAAGGGGGTTACATTAATAAACTTAAGACTTGACTTTTAAATTTGTATTTTTCTCGGTACATTTTATATAGTTAAAATAGTTTGCCTGTTTTTTACAAAAGTATATTCACTTTATAAAATATAAATAAAGATTAAAATAACAAAGAAGAAAGTTAAATCAGCCCAAAATACATCAACTGTAAATATTTAGTACATATGTAGTTATAATTTGTCAATATTTAACATGCTAAATTTAAACAGAGACTTGCCATCTAATCATAATTTGCACAAAATCTTTCAGGAAATAAAGTAAAACTTGAAACATAACTTTTTGAATTCAGGGATCAAGGACCCTGGGGCCCCCAAAAAGTTTCATTGAAAAATCAGACACAAGGCAGCAGCGATTATTAGGAGAAAAGTTGTACAAATTTACTTAACATGTCCACAACAGGGGCCTTCAGAATGAAGACTGAAAAATACAGGGGAAATTGTCCATTTTTATGCTTAGATTCAAAAAAATATGGACATCCACATGGATCTATGACTAAACAAAAAGAGAGTGATCTCAGGCAAATAGACTGCAGGAGAAGACAGCCAGGCCTGTCTGTCCACATTCTTCTTGGCCTCCCTGAGTGCAAGGTTCTTCCTCCTGGGTAGGAGGTAGGATTCACTCTGAAATGGGGGTCTTATGACCTACAGTCAAACGAGGTAAGTCAGATATCTTCTTTATGGCCAGTTTTTATACAAAATAATTTTAGATTTTATGACTGGCTTTCCAGTAACGGAGTTCTGGCTTTTATGACCGCCTTGGGGAAAACAGATTCTAGTTCCATAGCTACTTTCAGGGAGAATGATACTGAGAAGCAAGAGAAAGTCAGAGGAAAACTTTTACATCTGAGGCCTTTATCATGAGTTGTTGTTTTCTGAGCCCCATCAGGAAAACATGTATTTAAAATACTCTATTTTGCCCATTTTCTTGAATATTCCATAGAGGAAAAGAACTTTAAACATAAAAGTAATGTGAAATGTTTCCTGCTACAGTAAAATAACAAACATCAGATCAGAAAAATTTCAGTCATTAAATCTCAGTAACAATTGGAAAGATGCTGAGCAATGGGTACGCAATCTCAGGAGAAATGAGTTCAAGGTGATTTTAATGAATAGCAATGTATTATATACTTGAAAATGTCTAAGAGAGTAGGTTTTAAGTGTTCCCACCAAAAAATAAACATGTGAGGTAATCCATGTCTTGGTTAGCACATTTTAAAACATCATGCATAAATCATGTATAAATTTTTATTTGTCAACTAAGAAACCCCCCCAAAAAAGTTAAGAGATTAAAAAAAAAATGAAGTAAAAAATTTAAAAAGAGCACCTAGGCCACTCATTCCAAGGTATGCCCTAAATAAAATTATCTCTCATTGCTTTATTTCAGACATTGGGGTGTGGAGATAGTTTTAAAATTCAGCAGGACAGACAGTTTAGGGATTTCCATGTCCAAACATAAATTAGTCACTATTGCTATAACACAGGGCCTTTCTGGGACAGCACAGAGGAGTAAAGAATAGAGAAAAAAAGTGCAAGGACACTGGGTTAACATGTAGATATTGAATAGGAATAGCTGTCTCAGTAAGTGACCCTTTTTAAGTGAGGTTAACATCTCAGAGCATTTCTGACATCTGAATCGGTTAGCTCAATGTGTCAAGCTAAAATTTTGCAGTCTTGAGCACTATGACTGTTGCAAGTAAGGGAAAATTTATGCCATTGCAGTTAATTAGCAGGAAGGCACATAATTAAAATCCTTCTTGGAGTAGTAGGAAGATTTGGATGAATCTAGAGAAATTCAGACCTAAGAATCTTTATTGCACATTTTATTTTTACAAGTACTGTATGTCTCTTTCTTCAGCCATCTGTCAAAGTCCTAAACAACTTCAGTATGTATTGATGTACAATGTAGCTATAGTATTCCCTGAGCCCAGACCCCCACAGAAAGATAGAGTTCACCATTGTCTCCACTGAATTGTCACTCTATTTGGTATGTTCTTTATTATTTCACTTGTTGTAGAGTACTTTAATTAATTATATGTGCATGTGAATATGAAATTTTACATCTCTAATGTATATATATCAAGCTTACAGTTACTATTCAATAAATAATATTCTACTAATATTATACTGAATGGAGTAAAATTGGTAGTCTTTCCAACAGGAACCAGACAAGGTTGTCCTCTATCGCCACTACTATTCAACATAATGCTGGGAGTTCTAGCCAATACAATCAGGCAAGAGAAGGAAATAAAGGGCATCCAAATGAGAGCAGAGGAGGTCAAACTCTCATTCTTTGTTGACAATATGATCTTATTCTTAGAGAACCCTAAAGAATCAACCACAAGACTCCTGGAAGTGATTGAAAAATACTGCAAGGTCTCAGGATATAAAACCAATGTCCACAAATCAGTACCCTTTGTATAAGCTAATAATATGCCAAGAGGAGAAGCTATTCAAGGACACAATTTCCTTCACAGTAGCTTCAAAAAAGTGAAATACCTAGAAACATATATAACAAAAGAGATGTAGGACCCCTACATAGAAAATTGTGAAACCCTAAGAATAGAAATAGCAGAAGATATTAACAAATGGAAGAACATACCACACTCATGGCTGGGAAGAATCAACCTTGTGAAAATGTCCATACTACCCAAGGTAATCTACAGATTCAATGCAATCCCCATTAAAATACCATCATCATACTTTTAAGAATTGGAAAAGATAATTCTTCATTTTGTATGGAAACAGAAGAAAGGTCATATAGGCAAGACAATTCTTAGTAATAAAAACAAAGCCAAAGTTAACATATAATTTCAGCTATACTAAAAGGCCATAGTGATCAAAACAGCATGGTATTGCCACAAAAATAGAGACATTCACATTTGGAACTGAATAGAAAACCATGTGATAAAACTAATGTCCTACAGCCACCTGATCTTTGATAAACCAAACAAGAACATACACTGAGGAAAAGAATCCCTATTCAATAAATGGTGATGGGAGAACTGGATATCCACACCTAAAAGACTGAAACTGGACCTGCACCTCTCACCACTTACAAAAGTTGAATTGCACAAAAGCTTAATAACTAGGATTGATAGAAAACTCAAATTAATCAAAAAAAAAAAAAGGCCTGACATATCATATATTACTGGGCAAAAGAGATGAATAGAACCTTTTCTAAAGAAGACAGATGAAGGACTAACAAACATATGAAAAAATGCTCATCATCCTTGATCATCAGAGAAATGCAAATCAAAACTACCCTTAGATATCACCTAACACCAGTGAGAATGGTCCACATCACAGTCTCAAAGCTGCAGATGCTGGCTTGGATGGGGAGAGAAGGGAACACTTTTATACTGCTGGTGGGACTGCAAACTAATACAACTTTTTTGGAAGGAAGTATGGAGAATTCTCAAAGAACTCAAATTAGACCTCCCATTTGATCCTGCTATCCCATTATCAGGCATCTACCCAGAAGAAAAAAAATCTTTTTATCATATGGACATTTGCACTAGACTGTTTATCACAGCTCAATTTATAATTGCCAAAATGTGGGGAAAGCGTAAATTGGCATGGAATACTATTCAGCCCCTAAAAAAGATGGAGACTTTACATCTTTTGTATTAACCTGGATGGAGATGGAACATATTCTTCTTAGTAAAGCATCACAAGAATGGAGAAGCAAGAATCCAAGGTACTCTATTCCTATATGAAGGCAGCAAATGAGCTAATATAAGGTGGGGTAGAGGAATAAGCAAGTGGGAAGAAGGGAAGAGAGAGGGTACAGGGGGTCACCATGTATGGCATACCTCTTGGGGGCAGGACACAGTTATAAGAGGGACTTCATCTAACAAATGCAATCAATGTAACCTAATTCTTTGTACCCTCAGTGAATCCCAAACAATAAGAAATAAAAATAAAAGAATAAAAATACAAATAAGATTCTAATAAATGATACTTCATGTCAAAAAAGTGTTTGGAGACTACGTGTGTGTATATATATACACATACACAGACAGGGTGGACATAAAGTCTGTGTGTGTGTATATATATGTGTGTGTGTGTATGTGTGTGCAAAATATACATGCAAAAATCTTTTGAAATGTCATGGTCTAGGATATTATGATTTTTCACTGAAAAACAACGTGTATCAGAATTAATTACCCCACTTAATATATAACAACAATCTTTACAATTGATTTGTAACATAAATGTCTTAATACTAAATAGAGATATTATACTTCTTATTTTAGTGGGGTATAGGAAATACTTTTTGAATGACAAACAACCATTTGCTTTCAAAAAGTAACTATCTAATTGGAAGTATATTTCGGCTGAGGGTAGTGGCTCATGACTTTATTTGCAGCACTTTGGGAGGCCAAGGCAGGAGGATGACTGGAGGTCAGGAGTTTAAGATCAGCTTGAGCAACACAGTAAAACTTCACCTCTACCAAAAAAAAATAAGAAAATGTTAGGCGAGTGTGATGGTAGTCCTAAATACTTGGGAGGTGGAGGATAGAGAATCATTTGAACCCTGGAATTTGAGTGAGCTATAATGGTGCCAGTGCACTCATGCCTGGGCAAGAAAGAGAGACTTTGGGTAAAAAAAAAAACACACAAAAATGTATTTCTTCTAAAATGATAAATGCTAAAGCACAACAGAAAGAATGTACAGAATTTGGCAGAGTGACAGAATAAACATTCACTTTCAGAAGAAATTAAAATAAAATAAAGGGGTCATAGTAATTATAAAGAGAGGCTCTAGTAAACCAATAAATAGAGATTTCTAGGATATAGCAGCTACATTTATTCCTAAGATTACTACTTTTTGTCTTTTTCATTTCACTGTAGTCTTTACCAATATCTGTTGTCTTTGTGGCATTGTTCAGTTAATTCTGTATTATGCATATTTTCAGAATGTATTATATTCAATATTCTAGAGGCCAATAATAAAGAATTTTTCTATAAAATCAGATCAGTAACAAGCAATCTTTAAAAAAATTGTGTATTCATCTACCTTCATAAACATCCTTATTACCAAAAAGATTCAATCATAACTTTCCACAATCATTCTTGTGCTATGGATAATACCAGGAGCAGAATTTATTGCCAAGGAGTAGTTTTAATTAGAATGAAGTAGGGTACAATTGAGATTTTAATAAAGATGCTTTTCCTCATTACATATATTAAAACAAAATTATTATGAAATGCATCCCTCATTAGAAAATGTTATTCCAGAAACTCTTCAAATCAATTCAATATAAAAATACATTTCTAGCTATTGTAACATCGTGAATATCAATTCAAATTACTAAATAGTAGTTAGTATGAATGTTTAAAGTCCTCCAGTAGTAAATACTGTCCCTGAAGACTAGTATCATATAAATTTTTTCCACAACTGATAATCCCAGGACAATGTAGACATTCTAATTGGCTCTCTTTGATTTCTGAATATACTAATATCTATTAGAAAAAAGGACTGTAACTGTCCTTTTATGTACTAAAAGATAAATAGACAACTTTACAGAGTGACATCAGGAAGTGATCCTGAGATTCTGCTACCTTCTGTGCTTACTTTTATGATTATGCCTTTGTTTCAGGAGTTGCCATAATCCAGGTTTTTTATTCTTCTCTATAATACTGACATCTGAATGATAGCATCTTCTTTATTTAAAATTGGAGACTAGAACTCATGAATTCATTTCCTTTATTTTAAATTTTGTATTTATACCTCAATTACACTATCGAATTAATTTAAAATACACCCAGGCAGGAGTGCAGTGGCTGGTCACAGGCTTGCTCTGAGCACCCTATAGACTCAAAACGCCAGGCTCAGTTGTCCCAGCTACGTAGGACTACTGATATGCACCACCACAACCAACTCTAAAAGTCTCTCATATTGATGCAAGTAAAAATAATGGTAATTACCAATCATTATTGTCTGACCTGAACTGGAAAAAAAGGGTTAGTTATATGAATATGTTAACATTAAAGAGAAACTACATATAAAATAAAAGCTGATCTCATACTAAACTATTCCCAGGAGCCTTGTTTTTGTATGTGTGTTTTCTGGGTGGTAGTGGTAGATAAAAATGTGAACTTTTACTTTCTTTTTTTGTTTGTAATCTTCATGTTCTCTAAAACAAGTGTGAAGATATTTTCATTTAAGAAGTGAAAGCATGCCTATATAAACATGTCCTCAATACTACTTCATTCAGTCTTCAATTTTATTATTTTACGAGCAGTAATCAAGTAACATAATTCAAAACAATTTCCACATCCTGAAGTAAAAAGGATTATAGAAAAGCAGAAAATATTAGAAATACCATTAAGGGTTTGTAAAAAACTACATTTTAATCATTAACTAGTTTATACATTCATTAAATAGTTATTGAACCTTCATAATACACCTGGTACTACATGAGGCACTACACATATAAAGATAAGTATGAATTGGAATGGGCCCTTATGAACTTTCCCACTTAGGAGAACATTGAAACAAACAAAAACTTCAATAATTGTTGACTCATGATCACAGTTCTGATCAGAACAATAATTGGTGGTGAAGTCTCTGCTATAAACAATAAAAACTGGCATTTTTTATCAACTTGGCCATCATGCTAAGACCTAAGTAGTGGTTCTCAACCTTCCTAATGCCAGGATGTATTTTCATTGTTACAAAGGGGTGATGAGCCACAGATTGAGAATCACTACACTCTAAGAGATGAAGAAAAAACAGATAAAACACCAAACTGGGAAGATTTTCCTAATTAAAAGAACAATATGCAAATACTCTTAGGTAGGAATGAAGATAAGGAAAGGCTGTGAACTAAAACATTTTAAGGGGGCAAGAGGAAAGAACTGTGATCAGAGAGGACAGGCAAACCCAGATCATAGGTAAGGACTCACAGGTCTACTGGAAACGTAAAAGTATACTTACACTTAATATAATAATTGGATGGTTATTGTAAATAAATGAATATACATATAATGAATCTTAACTTTTAAAGTAAATACATGTATAGAAATATTGGAATGATATCACATACAGGGGCCATCGAAGTCTCTTGATAGAGCCAGTTACATGGTTTTAACCAGCTATCTTATTGGAACCTACAAAAAAAGAACAAAAGAAACATAGCCTTAAAAATTCCCTTGGCAGCTAAGCGTAGTGGCTCACACCTGTAATCCTAGCACTCTGGGAGGCCAAGGCAAGTGTACTGCTTGAGCTCAGGAGTTCCAGACCAGCCTGAGCAAAAGCAAGACCCCCATCTCTACTAAAAATAGAAAAAATTGCTGGGGGTTGTGGTAGGTGGCTGTAGTCCCAGCTACTCAGGAGGCTAAGGCAAGAGGTTCACTTGAGCCAAAGAGTTTGAGTTTGCTGTGAAGTAGGATGCCACGGCACATACTCTGGGTGACAGAGTGAGGCTCTGTCTAAAAAAAAAAAAAAAAAAATTCCCTTGGCAAGATGAAAGTAAAAATCAGATTTAAAACCAAGTTAAAATCTCTTTTATATTCATACTGTCTGCTTTGAATCCCCTACATGACTGGCAAAAACACAGCACTCCAGTCTATAGTCTAGTGGCTGAATTCTGTTTCCACTGCCATACCCAGGTTTGATCCCCAGGGAGGATACTAGTCCATGGTAGATCTGACAATTAGGTTCGCAAACTTACCACCCTGCACTTACGTTGGCAGCTGTGTACACAAACAGCTTAAGGTTTCATAACGTGGTGTATCAGTTTCTCAAAGTTGTGTTTGTGTCAAATGTGTTGGTATCTTGCTGAGTGGTGTTTACTATTGTTTGTGCCATCACGAGAATGTCAGAGCTTGAATTAGAGCAATAAACAAACATAAAACTTCACGTTAAACTTGGCAAGAGTGGAAGTGAATCCAGGGACATATTAGTCCAAGTTTATGGGAATAATGCCATAAAGAAAACAGAAAGTGTACAAAGGAATTCAACATTTTTCTGATGAGACAAAAGCCATCACTGACAAAGAGTGGTCAGGGTGGCCAGTAATGAGGAGAATGGACAAAAACATTGCAAAAATTCATGGAATTATGACTCCAAATTGTTGGCTAACTATGAGAAGCACAGCAGACCAAGTATACATTGACAGAGAAACAATTAGGAAAATTTTAATTGCAAATTTCAGCCAACAACTCAGGGCTCCTGCATCATGACAAGGTACCAGCTCACACAGCACTGTCTGGGAAGGAATATTTGGTCAGTAAACAAATACCTGTATTGAAACACCCTCCCTACTCACCTGCTCTGGCCCCTAGTGATTTTTTTCTTTACCTGAAGATACAGAAAATATTAAAAGGAAGGTATTTTAAAGACATCCAGGACATGAAGGATAATAAGACAACAGAGACAATGGCTCTGATGGCCATTCCAGGAAAAGAATCCCAAACTTGCTTTGAAGGTTAGATTAAGTGCTGGTGGTGTCAGTGCACAGCTTCTCAAGGGGAGCGACTGTAGTGATATTTAGCAATGAGGTATGCAGCACTTTCTCTAGGGTGACTTCATGAATCATGAACTTAATTGTCAGACCTCATAAATCTTCTAACTGAGGAGAAAAAAATAAACATTTATAAGAGTTACTTGGAATTTTTTTCAAGTGATATTTGTGTGACTGTTGGCCTTTCCGAGTCTTCATATGTTATCCATGCTTTCCCCCTTCATGGACAGTGATTGCTTTCCTGTTCACCTCTAAGCTTTTTTCTTCTACCTGTCTTTCAGAGTGTTTCTGGAACTTGTGAGGACTGCTTCTCTGCACCTCTCTGGAGATGCTTCATGCATCCGCGGTTAAATTACAAAAGACTTGTGATATGGGTTCTGAGTCACTTGGTAGATAACATTTGCTTAAAAGAAAAAGGAGGTAGGAGCGTTCAAAATCCAGGAACCCTGGCTATTTGTCCTGGCTAAAATCTGATAATGAGATTGGAAAAGATTTTTTTTAAGATCTCTGTGATCAAATGTCAGCTTAATTAAGAGCTGATAGTCAGACTATGTATTTTTAAAATTTCTCTCTTCTCATTTGGATCTTA
>CAUYQV010016737.1:0-11033 GCA_963574575.1 Galagoides demidoff | reverse complement strand
TGGACCTGGCCCCAGCCAAGCTGCAACAACACAAACAAAAAAATCGCCGGGCACTGTGGCCGGCGCCTGTCGTCCCAGCTACTTGTGTGGCTGAGGCAAGAGAATCACCTAAACCCAAGAGCTAGAGGTTGCTGTGAGCTATTATGCCATGGCACTCTACCAAGGGTGACAAAGTGAGATTCTGTCTCTTAAAAAAAAAAAAAAAAAAAGGCAGCATCTAGGATGCTGAGCACCTGGAAATTATTCCATATTCAATAGAAGAAACCAAAGTGCTGACATGGGCACCTACCAAAAATAAAAAAAAAATTTTTGAGACACAGTCTCACTTTGTTGCCGTGGGTAGAGTGCCTTGGCATTATGGCTTACAGCAACCTCAAAGCGATCCTCTTGCCTCAGCCTCTAGACTAGTTGGTACTATAGGCGCCCAACAGAACACTCATCTGATTTTCTTGTTTGTTTGTTTGTTTGTTTAGAGACAGGATCTTGTTCTTGCTCAGGCTGCTATCTAACTCCTGAACTCAAGCAATCCACCCTTCTCAGCCTCTTCCTCAAATATTTTTAAGTGTTGCTATGTAGACTTACTCTGACAATCAGTATAATATAGTAGAAGGACATAAATCTTGCCTAGTATTGCTACATACTGTCTGAGCTTCTGGGCTGGTTAGTCAGCCTTCCCATGACTCAGTTATTACTTCCATACATTTTTGGAAGAACAAGAAAGATAATGCATACTCAAAATCCTAACAGTGTATGTACAGATGATGGGCACATAATGAATTCCCATCCTTGAGGCAGAAGATGAAAATAATAAATCAAAAGGAAAATGACTCAGGAATGTAAGAAAGGACAAGGAAGTTTATTACAACTTCTAAAAATGAAATATGCTCTAAAAGTTATGCCCTGTCTTTATTTGTAAAGAGTTCTTTGCCAATGATTACTTCAGCAGACACTATACAGCAAGGAGGTGGAAGAGAGGGGTCCTTAAAGTCTGGTAGAAGGAAGGCTAGAGAGCCAATAACGTCTCTTGCAGCTCTGAGATTCAGTCAAGAACAAAATGTGATTTTTAAGGTTCCATGCTAACCAATGACTTGTCCAAGGCCACTGAATGTGAACAATACATTATTCTAAGAAATAGAAGATCAGGCAACAATTTATTTCCTCCAGGGTACAGGAGAAACGGGTGAACAAGAGACAATGTCCAGTTCTCTTAAGTGTATCCCTTGGCACATACCACACTGATCAATTCTTCTTTGTGCTACAAAAACAAGTAGAAAATAGAGTCACAGGGAGTTAGTAGGAAAAAAGAGGATAGCATATATTATTAATGGAAAAATGAAAAATAATAGAAATAATAACAAATCAAGGGCACCAAAAATATAATTATAGCCCCCTAAAATGCAAAGAAACAGTAGCCCGTATCCTCTTATCCATTGTACCAGTGATCATCATTACTTCTTAATATCTTCACTTTTTGGTTTTCATTTTTTTTTTGTTAATCATTGATCTTGGTTTTGAGTAGATGGATGTGGAGTGTTCTGCCTCAGGTTAGAGATAACCAAAAAGGCGCTGAATATTGCATATCAGAGACCCTGCAAATAACTACCTTTCTGCTCTTCTCAGCTCAGTTCATTGGAGAGGGATCACCTCTTTCTGTATTACTACCATGACACAACACTTGCACCAGACCCACTTTTCAATAACCAGTTGATGCCATTTTATGACCGTATTTGATGATAAACTAAGTCCAACTTTTAAAGTTGAACTATGTTGTGTATTATTTGTATGCTTTTTAACTATTCTTATTATAAAAATAAGATATTCATGTAAAATGAAAATAAAGAGAAGAAACCTTTAATTCCACCAAAGTGGTATGATCTGAAGGGTCCTTGGAAGACCCTACCCGCTTCCCCTCAGAGGATGTGATGATATCCAGAGCACCAAGAGTGATCATTTCACTAGCTCTGTGTACCTCTTCCCTGAGATGGTGACTTTTTGGACACATTACGTGGGAAGTCCTTTAAAATAGGGAGAAAATGCTAGTGTAGGAGACAAAAAGCATGGACTTCTCATCCTAATTCTATCACTTACTGGTTTAGGAGCTCAGGCATTTAACCTCTTTAAAGGCTTAAGCCTTTATCTCCTCATATATGAAATTCTGTTAATAATCCTTGCTATGGCTCTCCTAGAGCATAATTAGGAAAGCCAAAACCAATAATACATTTTAGGCATAAGGGTTAATCTGTCCAAAACTCATCCCCTTCAAGCTGCCCTTCTAAAGAGAAAGTTGCTTCCTGCAAAGCAGCATGGGAAAGCAGCTATAGCCCAGAGCTTAAGGCAATCACTTACTCCATCCCTGCTGATGTAGAGCATCCTTCTCTTAACTTGTCATTCCTACAGCTGCAACAACAAAGCTTCAACCCCCGCCTCCAGTCATACCAACTCTGAGCCTGAAAACAGAACTGGAGCCAAGTTTTCTTCATTTGAATATTATATCCAGCCCTAATTACATTAGGAGAGGAGTTATTGCTTCCTCAGTCATACAGTTAAAACACTCCCAGCCCAAATGTTGGGATGACTCTCTTGGAATGTCACATCCTAAGATTTCTGAGTGCCACTGTTATAATTGACAAAGGGAACCTGCACACCTGTGGTCCTGGGTCCATGAGTTTTTCACAGTAAATGCTGCTCTGGTAAATCTGAGGGGTGTGTGTGTATGTATGCACACATACACACCACCTGACCATGTTCCCTGGTTGCATGGTAATATGGCAAAGGGAAACCACTTCAGTCTTCACAGATGTTGGAGGTTACATTTATTGGACTTTTTTTGTTTTCCTGAGGGAACTAATGTTTTTAGGATTAGGAAGACAGAGCATTTGAGCTCTAGGCTTCCACATGGGACAGCAGGAAAAAAGGTAAGTGAAACAGAGATGAAGGTCCATATACCAAAATTCTTCTGGGCTAAATTTTGGCCTAAATGAAAGTCTAAAATTTAGATAGACTTCTCTCTATTTCTCTATATTCAAAAAATAGCCAGTTTCACCAGGGCTGAATAAACCATTAAATCAAAGAATACCAGAGAGAAAAACGATTACACCCAAACCTCATTTCCATGAAGTGGCCTGTTTTGAAACTGTGCTTTTTGGTACTGCTCTGTTTGATCATCTAAGTACAGCATGAGCCTCACTTCCTAGGAAGTTCAGCGGGGGAGCTGGATGATGGGAGGCAGTGTGAGACGGGATCACCAGGAAGTTTTGCAGCTTGAAATCTAGGTGTCCATAAAACAAATCACAGCATAGCCATCAGGAAATGAAAACTTAATGGTATCTATCCAGGGAAGAAATGGAGCTCTAATATGTCTAGTGGACAAAAAAAAGTATTTTCTTAAAAATAAGATTTATTGTGTATATTTAAAGTATACAACATGACATTATAAGACACATACATAGTAAAATGGTTGCTATAGTGGTACAAATTAATGTATCCATTATCTCTCAAAGTTACACTCCCCTAACCCCACCCCTGTGGCAAAAGCAGCTGCAATACTCATTGAGCAAAAATCCTGAACACAATACACTATTAATTATAGTGTTCATGTTGTTCATTAAATCTTTTGACTTGTTCATCCTACATATTTGCTACTTTGAATCCTTTGACCTACATTTCCCTCTTTGCTCCAAAAAACAGTCTTAAAAGAAAGCTTGTTAGAAGTTGCATCTTTGTTATGTTCTGAGGGGCTGGGGAGCACACTCATATTCGTATATGTGTGAATATGCACATGTTTATAGACACACCCCTCGCATATGCACTTAACCTTTTACTGGCTAAAATTACATAGACCAAAAGCATTCTTTTGTGTTTTGAAATCAGTTTACCTTATAAAATTAACAAAGGAGTAAAACATTTAGCATAATAATTGCTGGACAGTTTATAACATTCACATTTCTACAGCATTTTATAATCTATAAACTAAATTTGCATATATATTTTATATAATTCTCATGTCAGCCTTGCTATGTATGCACTATTATTTACATTTCATAAAGAATCTCAGAGGTTAAGTTCCTTCCTGAGGAAACACTGTTTACAAAGTGACAAAACCAGAATTCAAACTCATATCTCCATGTCTCCAAATCCCATACTCAGCCATTCTACTGGTCCCAAATCTACGCTGGAACCCAGAGATCTACACCTTTTAAAGTCATATTGTTGAATGATTCTGATAATATCAAAGCCTGGAGCCCATGTCATCCCATAGGTAGAGAGTAGATACTAATCATGGCCTAGAAATGGTCACTTCATGTAGCTGAGTTGTAACTTGCATGAAGTCACTTTGTCACTATGTGATTATTTTCATATTTAGCTCCTTAAGCTTCATGTTTTCTCCTTTATGTCTCTTGGATAATATTGCTGTTTTGTTCAGTAAATCTGTCAATTCTAATGTTTTATAAGTGAATCACCATATCAAAACTGATATCTCAGTGGCTTTGGCCAGCCTCCTATCTGTATTGCGTAAGCCAGTGTTCAAAGTTGTCCGCACTAGGCAACACCCTAAGGAATGTAAAAGGAAATATTTGAATTTCTGTTTTTATTTTAATTAACAGGACTTTTTCAAAATCTTTAAGCATATTTGTCACATTGTTGAACAGTGGCTTATATACAGTTTCTGCATGAATCATTACAGAAGTTAAGTGTATACTCAACAACTGTATTGTTCGGTACCCAATCCAAAAAGAAGCCACTGGTCTGCACCCCCTGTCTAATGACAAGCAGTGTTCACTCTCTTGGGGAGAAATCAGGAGGCATCCTTCCTCCTGCATGTGTAATGCATGCTGCAATCCTCACAGGATAAAAGAAAATGACCTCTGAGGCCAGGAACATCTCCCATACTGTGAGTAACTTCATCCTCTTGGGCTTCCCTTGTCGCAGGGAAATACAGATCCTCCTCTTTTCCATGTTCTTTGTGACCTACCTCCTAACTCTCCTTGGAAACACAGCCATTGTGTGTGCAGTGCACTGGGACCACCGGCTCCACACCCCAATGTACACTTTGCTGGCCAACTTCTCCTTCCTAGAGATCTGTTATGTCAACTCTGATGTGCCAAACATGCTGGCCAACTTCCTCTCTAAGACCAAAGCCATCTCCTTTGCTGGATGCCTCCTCCAGTTGTATTTCTTCTTCTCTCTGGGCACAACAGAGTGCTTATTTCTCTCCATTATGGCCTATGACAGGTTCCTGGCAATCTGTCGCCCTCTGTACTACCCCACTGTCATGACTGCTAAGTTCTGTAGCAGCCTGGTCGTCTTTTGCTGGGTCTATGGTTTCCTCTGGTTTCTGATCCCTGTAATACTCATTACCCAGCTGCCATTTTGTGGCCCAAATGTGATTGATGACTTTCTATGTGACCTTGGTCCCCTGCTGGCCCTAGCTTCAGCCTGTGTCCCAATCCCAGGAACGGTTCTCATATGTGGCACCATGAGCTCCCTCCTCATCTTTGCCACCTTCCTATACATTGTTGGCTCCTACACCCTGGTTCTGAGGGCTGTGATGCAGGTGCCCTCCACTGCTGGCCGGAAGAAGGCCTTCTCCACCTGCTCCTCACACCTGGCTGTGGTGTTTCTATTCTATGGCTCAGTCATGATGACATATGTGAGCCCAGGGTCAGGACAAGCAGAGGGCATGCAGAAGTTTACAACTCTGTTCTATTCAGTTTTGACCCCTTTTTTCAACCCCATGATCTATAGCCTCCGGAATAAAGAAATGAAGGATGCCTTAAAGAAAGTTCTAGGAGGTTCCTGAAATTGCTGTGTGATGTTATTGAGTTATTTCCAAAAAACATCAGCCTGTGAGTCTCTTGTCAGTGAAGTCAAGAAACTATCAAGTGAGTGTGAATTTTTCAAAAGAGACATTTCAAAATCCTAAATGCCATGTCATCAATGAAGCCTTTCTCCTCTTCCATAACACATTACTTATACTTCTATTTAAAATATTTTTCATTCTTTCTTGTATTATACTTAGCTGTTTACAAATGTCCAAATATTTCCCATCCTTATTAAATTGTAAATTACTTGAGAGTAAGAACTATGCTTTATTAATTTCTGTAATTTCAGAACTGAACACAGTACTTTATAATTTTATTGGGTGTCAATTTAAATAAAACGAGTATGTTTCTTCATATTTTCTCACTATATTCTATAATTCTTGATATCAGGACAATATCTAAGAAACTATACTAGCTCTGTAACAATCTGTATATGTCCTGTGGATGAAAGAAAAGAACTTTCAAAGAAGAAAGTGAAGTCAACCTGAACTGGCTGGGCAAACCATTAAGCAATAATCAAATCAATAGAGAAGTTTCACAGATGAAAATTAATGTCTAAAAATTACCTCCTTATCTCTTTTTATCAATCCCTTTATCTAATAATGTCATAATGTTTTATTTCATTTTCTTCTTACTAGCCATGCTTCCCTTTCTGCCCATTTTAAAATATATTACACACACTGTCTCCTAAACATGTAGTCTTTGCATCATCAGCTGGGCATTACTGGAGAAGTTTTTAGAAGGCAGTTATCTAAGGACCCCATACCAGGACTTCTGAATTTTAAAGACATCCCCAAAGCATTTATATGCATGTTAAAATTTGAAAAGTATCAACCTACAATAGATTCTCTGAAAGGGTAACAGTGATTACAATCAAATATAGGAATTCCTATTGACACCCACCTCCATCTGAACAGTGATTCTCAACCATTTGACTCAGAACTGGGGTGGAGCCTAAGCACAAGTATTTAGAAAATTTCCCCTAAAGTTTATAATATACAGAGAGAATTGATAACTACTACATTCAAATTTAGGAATTACCAAACTCAAAAATTACATAGAATGAGACCATATCCACATTTCTTTCAAAAGCCACCTGGTACAAATCAACCAAACTGAATAAATACTAGATTGCAACAAGCATATTATAACCCAATTATTGCTTTGCCAAAAAAAAAATTATATCTATAATGTATAAGTCTCTTTTTAAAGTTCTTTATGTGCTTATATTTGAGAAATTATACATAGTAAAAAGAATTGAAAATATGAATAAAAGCACATATGGTGCCCTATACAACCATTCATTTAAAACATTTCTGTAGTATACTATCTTGGCATTGTAATAGTTTTTAAAGTAATCCAGATTATTAAGATTTCCTCCCTTCCCTCAGAGAGACTAAACTCTGTGATGGAAATAAATTTTTAAATTATTTTTCTGTTTTCATTATAATGTAATTAAAATTTAATCGTTTTACCATAAACTTCACCCTTGTAAAGTATACAATTCAGTGTTTTTTAGTTTATTCACATAGCTATGTAAACGTTGCCAAGAACAAATTTGGGGATAATTTAATCACATCGAACTAAAAAATTCTGTACCCATGAGCACTCCCTGGCAATCATTAATTTACTCTAAACTAAATGAATTCATCTATCCTTGCCATTTTATATAAAGGGAATTATACTATGTATGGTATTTTGTGGCTGGCTTCCTACATTTTGCTTGTTAATGTTTATCCATCAACAAGACATCAATGTTTTAGCATGTGTGAGTACTTTATTATTTTTACTGCTGAATAACATACCATTTGTTATCAGTAGATCTATCAGTTGGTAGATACTTAGGTTATTTCCACTCTTAGCCTAAAATAATAATGTTGCTGTGAACATTTATGCATGCATTTTTGTGTGAACATATGTATTAATTTCGCTTTCATATATCTATGTTAGTCTGCTCAGGCTGCTATAACCAAATACCAAAGGTGAGGTGGCTTAAACAGCAGAAATAAAGTGAAGTTGCCAGCAGGGTTAGTGTCTGCAGAGGCGCCTCTTCCTGGCTTGCAAGTGGCTGTCTTCTCAATGTCTTCTCACTGTGTCCACTATTCTGTGTGCACACAGAGAGAAAGGGTACTAGTTTCTTTTCCTTTTTTTATAAGGATCTCAGTCCTTTTGGGTTATAAACCTAGTCTTATGACCTCATTGACGATAAATACACATTTGTACTATTTAATATCTCTGCCTATTAAAAAACTTATATTATGTGATTATGTTGGAAATATATCAAAAATATAATTTGCATTTTTATGTGGATGTTTTTATGTGAATTTGCTATATTTCAATTTACTAATGTACATGTATTTCTCTGTTCGACATACAAAAATGCTGTTTAGTTCTTTTGATCTTTGTTTTTACTTTCTTGGTATAAAGATTTCAATATAATTTGTGATTCTAAAAACGTTACTTTTGAAAAATATGGTATGAATCCTTTGTTTCCCTAATATCCATAAACCAACACAATAAAACATTTACTGAAAATATATTTTGAAAAATAATCTTGATGCAGGTCTCTTCTCAGATATATGATTTTCAAATATTTTTCCCCTTATATGAGTTGCTTTTTACTTTCCTTGATGTTGTTATTTTCAGCACAGTATTTTTTTTGTTTTGTTTTTTGAGACAGAGCCTCAAGCTGTCACCCTCAGTAGATGCTATGTCATCGCAACAGCAACCTCCAACTCCTGGACTTAAGCAATTCTCTTGCCTCAGCCTCCCAAGTAGCTGGGACTACAGGTGCTCACCACAATGCCCAGCTATTTTTTTGTTGTAGTTGTCATTATTGTTTTGATGGGCCCAGGCTGGATTTGAACCCGCCAGCTCTGTTGTATGTGGCTGGTGCCTTAGCCATTTGAGCTATAGACACCGAGCCACAGCATAGTTTTCTTATGTTGAAGAAGTCTCATTTATTTAGATGTAGATGTGCTTCTTATTCTTTGGGTGCCATACCTAAAAGACCACTGCATAACCCAACATCACCTATGTTTTCTTCAGAGAATTTTATAGTTTTAGCTTGTACATTTAAATCTATGGTAAATTTTGAGATGGTTTTTGTATATGGGGAGAGAGAGGAGTTCAACTTCATTGTTTGCATGTATATATCCAGTTGTTTCAGTATTAATTGATTAGACTATTCTTCCTTTATTGAAAGGTTAACACCTGTATTTAAAATCAGTTAACCACAAATATAATTTATTTCTAGATGCTAAATTAAATTTCACTGATTTATATGTCTATCCTTAAATGTTAGTACCACACAATCTTGATTACTATACTTTTATAGTAGGTTTGAAGTTGAGAAATGCAAATCCCCTGACTTTATTCTTCTTTTCAAGACTATTTTCAATATCCTGGGTCTCTTGTATTTCCATATGAATATTAGGGCAGCACCTGTGGCTCAAAGGAGTAGGGTGCTGGACCCATATGCCGGAAGTAGTGGGTTCAGACCCAGCCCTAGCCAAAAAAAAAAAAAAAAATACTCCATATGAATATTAGTATTAGTTGATTGATTTCTATAAAAAGGAGGAGCTGGAATTTGATAGAGATGGTATTAGGAACTACACTGTAGATCAAATTGATGATTGACATTTTAATAATGTTATCCCTCCAAATCTACTATTTGGGATCTCATCCTATTTACTTTGGTTCTTTCAACAAAGTTTTGCAATTGTCTGGCTCAGCGCCCATAGAACAGTGGTTACAGCAACATGCACCAAGGGTGGTGGGTTCGAGCCCAGCCTAGGCCAGCTAAATAACACTGACAACTGCAACAAAAAACAGCCAGGTGTTGCAGCAGGCCCCTGTAGTCCCAGCTACTTGGGAGTCAGAGGCAAGAGAATCGCTTGAGCCCAACAGTTTGAGGTTGCTGTGAGCTGTGATGCCACCACACTCTACCAAGGGCATAGTGAGACTCTGTCTCAAAAAAAAAAAAAGAAAAAGTTTTGCAATTGTCAGAGCTTAAGTGTTTAATTTCTTTTTCAAAATTAATTTTTTATTCTTTTCGATGTTATTGTAAATGGGATTAGGATGCCTTTTATTTCTTTATCTTGCTTAATTGCCTTAGCCTAATGTTAAGAACAGAAATCCCTGGCTTGTTCCTGATCTTAGGGGGTAAGATTTTGGTATTTCATATTAAGTATGATATTATTTATGGGTACTTTATAGACATTCCCTCTTAAAGCCAATGTCTTTGCATTTTTTTAGGATTTTTATCATTAAAGAATATTGTATCTTAATAATCTTTTATTACACATGTTATGATGATCATATGTTTTTCCTTTATTAATGTTGTGACACCGGATGATTTTCAAAGCTAAGCCAACCTTGAATTCCTGGGTTAGATCCCATTTGGACATGATGTATAATTAAGGTTTTTTATATATTTTGCTGCATTTCTTTTGCTAGTATATTTTTTAAACTTTTTCATCTATATTCATAAGATATTTGAGTCTATAGCTTATTATCCTATGACAGCCTTCGTTTTGATTTCAGAATAATACTGGTCTCATAAAATGAGTTGGAAGGATGGCTTCCTCTACCTTTTTCTTTTTTTGAATTCTATTTCTCCATTACCACCTCCTTTTTTTAAATAGATATTTCTTATTATTCTTGTATTAAATAGATATTTCTTATTTTATTCAAATAGATAACACATTTATTTTACCAAATGTCATATTTCTTATTACAAATTTCATTCCTTTTATTTTTGAGGGGTTTTTAAGAAATTTTTCTCAAATAAGCCAATAACAAAAGACAAGTACTGGCTCGGCGCCTGTGGCTCAATCAGCTAAGGCGCCAGCCACGTACACCTAAGGTGGCGGGTTCGAATCCCCAGCCCGGACCCGCCAAACAACAATGATGGCTTCAACCAAAAAATGGCCAGGCGTTGTGGTGGGCGCCTGTGGTCCCAGCTACTTGGGAGGCGGAGGCAGGAGACTCGCTTGAGCCCAGGAGTTGGAGGTTGCTATGAGCTGTGATGCCATGGCACTCTACCCAGGGGGATAGCTGGAGGCTCCATCTCAAAAGAAAAAAAAAAAAGAAAAGAGCCATTCACAGAGTGAGAGGCAAGAGAATGAGGGTGGGCAGCAGGTGTTCATGTTGCCAGAGCCATTATGATTAAATCAACTCCAGAATATTTTAAGAAGACATTAGCGGAAA
>CAUYQV010016736.1:0-84517 GCA_963574575.1 Galagoides demidoff | reverse complement strand
TCCCACTCCCCTCTAGCCCATTGACACGTTGTGCTTGCCGTAACTGATGGGCATGGAATTCCAGTGGTCTGTAGGATGTCAGAGACTCAAGTGAGTTCAAGGTAATATGTTACCTCTATGATTGAGCAAGCAGGGCCCAAAGCCTCAAGTATCCATTTCCTGTTTGAAATTGCTTCCAATGAGGAAGGAAAACAAAGGTTTTCTAAGAAACACACATACTTAGGAATCTTATGTACTCTTTCTTATTTATGTTATGCTCATGTATTAGCCAACTACTTACACTGCAAATAATAATATTGAAGGAAAGTGAAAGAAAGATGGAACAACTTTTGTTTCCTTCCTTATTTGGAATGTGCACATATCAAGAGCTGAAATGAAAGAAGCCCAGGTAGTTTTGCTCAGCATTTCTACTGCGCTGGTAAAAACAAAATACACAGACGTACACAAGCTGTGAAATATTAATTATGTAATTTTGGTGATTCTGCATACAAGTTAAATGTTCTCCAATTTACATTTAAAACTGGCATTGTACAATATAAAGATAAATGGTAACACTCAGGCTAATAATTTAACATTTTGACTTTTTTTTTACTTAGAATTACATTTAAGTAGCAAATTAAAATCATGTAAGTCAAAGGAAGGACTGTAGAGGAAAGGAAAACTCTTCATCCTTCGGTACCTTTAGTGTCACATTTCCCCTGCATTTTGAACAAGGGACACCGTCTCTTCATTTTGTGCTGTGCCCTGCAAATTACGTAACTGATCCTACCTCCAATGTCGGTAGTACCAAGATGGAGAATGTCTGGTCTAAAGGGTGTCAGGAAAATGGAGAAGATTGGACAGATGCGAGATTTGTCCTGGAGGCAGAGTTTGCAGGATTACACAAGGGCATTTGTGTTCTGGTGGAGCTAAATAGGTCTCAAAGAAGTGGTTAAGGACAGAGAACACGAACTGAATTGTAGCCAAGAACCAACTGCAGCTAGGAACTACTGTTCCTTATGGAAGCATATCTAATAAGGAGTTCCTAGTAACCTTTAACTAACCTAGAGTGCATTACCATCTAATCAACATAGCGTGGGTGGAGCTTCATGAAGCACTCTGGGAAAGATACATGCCCAGAAGGAGAAGTGATCGTTTAACCACCCTGTTATGTAACCTGTTATGTCATGTATGGTGTTACATGACACCAGCCAGCCTGTCAATCACCCCAAAGGGTGGGAAATGACAACCAATCCTGTCAGGAGAAAGGCAGGACAAACTAGTGGGCTAACAAAGGTGGCCTGTGCTCAGAGTGCAGGTCTTTCTCCACTCGTGCAGAGTGACCTCTTCCTCTCTCTCTGAAACGTATTTTCACTTTCCGTCATTCTGTGCAACTTCCTTCTGCACTTTCACTTTAGCTTCTTTCTTTTTTTTCTGTAATAAACCACTGGTGTGGGATGCTCTGTTTCTGTGACTCTATAGGTACCACACTCATTCTTGACACAGGGAACATGCAGATGGAGCTAGCACACTGAGCCAAGGTGGGGATAGCAGGCTTGGGATTTGAGTGAGAAAATCATGTCATGGCCCATGTCATCTAATTTAATCCTCATAACAGGGATTATGAACTAGATATATCATTTTTCTTATTTTATTAAAAGAAGGATACAACTGATTGCCCTAAATTCCAAAACTAGTAAAAGGCAGAGCCAGAGTTCAAATCCAAAGCTCTTAGGGTTCACAGAGAGTTTGTCCAATTGGCTACTCTGCCTGCCACGATCAGAGGGAAGCTGTAGGCCGAACGCAGTCCACCTATAGACTATGGAGTGAATTGTGAAAGGAAGGCTGCTGAACAGAGCAAAGGACTTTATTCCTCGTCAGCTCTGATCTGTGGATTTTCCTGCTCTGCTGGTGATGCCATAATGAATCTCTTTTTCACTGTGTCTTGTCAATTCATCTGTCTCCCAATATTGCATAATATCTTAGAGGATGGCAATAGAAATTGAGAAATATGAGTGTATAAAACAGAAAGTATTTGCTGTGTCTTTTCATTATACTATATTCTGTATTTTATATCATTCATATTTTTCTTTATAAATTCCTTGTCAAATATCTGAGCAGTCATTTACTTTATCTGTAGTTTGCAAGAATACTGGAATATACTATCAAAACCCTAAAAAATGACCAAGACATTCTACTCTATAAAAATCCAAAGTACAGAAATACATTGGATTCTCTGAAAACTCATTCTAAAATGTCATATTCCACTAAGCATACAAAGCTGTTGAAATTTATAGCTCTAAAGATGCCCTTGTCTGTTTTTTTATTTATGTATATATTTGAAAATAATTGATATTGTAATTAAAGTGTCTCTCTAAATTATACACGACTCCCTTCTACTAGCAACAATAAAATAGCATATGACATAGAAGTATGTTTATGCCAAACATTTTAGTAATTCAATTGTGAAATAATGAATGTTTCATTACTTCACTTATGCTTATTTCTTAACTGGCTCCACCTGCCTGTTTAGATAACCAGAGCCTGAATTTTTCTCTGAATATTTGGATCAAGTTCTAGCAAGTGAGACACCTTTTCTTCTCCTTAAAAATTGTTATTTCTCATCGAGCACACTGCTGAGAATTTGAGCTGAACTTATTAGTTTCTCAACAGAGCTTTCACTGTCCCAGGAGGCAAAGTAAGATTTATTCCAAGTCATAGCCAAAATAAAGATATTGGTTTCAGTTCTGCAATGAGCTGAAGTAAGAAAAAAATCTAGCAACTTGCATTATGGCAGTCACTGTGATACACTGTAATTTATTCATTTGTGTGTCCACTCTCCCAAACGGCTATGGGTCTGGGTGAGTGGGAGTCATGTCAGGACTTTCTTCCTATGCACCCTCCCAATGTCCCAATGACATTCCCAATGTAGGACTCCATAAATGTCTGATAAATGAATGAATATTGAAGAAAAGCATCACATCACTGACAGTGATAAAAGTTCCAGCTATAACTGTGATAGCTACTTCTGACTCATGGTCATTGAAATTATTATGAATTAAAGGCATACTGTGAAAATCCAATTTATATCACAAAAGTTATATTTTTTTAGCAGTGCTATATGTGGAAGAATAAGGCCTAACACCTAATCATAGCATAAAGTTTCTGTTTTGGTTGCTGTTGTTGCCTCATAAAGAGGTAGCTTTGGGGACTGTTGGAGTTGACATATGTGAACAGCAAAGAAACCACCTGCCTTCACTCCAGGAGTGTGGTGTAAGGGAAATTTTAGGAATCAGGGCTCTGGAGACATAGTGTCCTGATTCAAAGCCTGCTCCTCCATTGACAAGCGGGAGGCAAGTTAGGAATAATAAGCACCATTTTCCTCATCTGTAAAATAAGGATACTAGTAATAAAAACTATGTCAGAGAAATATTATAGTTCCCATAGTTTAAAAATAAGTGCTGAGTACAGCCTCAGACACACACTACTAACCCAAAGTACGATGGGTTGGCTTTGTTAATCTTCCAAAGTTCAATTTGATCTCTACTTCCTTTATCAGATCCTCCCCAGGACTCTTCCATCTGCTTTAGTTTCTCTTTTTCATTACATGTAGAGTACATCTTGACTGACAGTATTTATGTCTTCTATAAGACATTTCTTTGTAATTATTTTATGGGCATAGGTCTTGTTTTCCCCCCAATATCCTTTCCCCATTATAGAGAATGATGGAATTTTTTTTTTTTTTTGATGGGGCTCATGGCAGCAACTTCTCCAAAAAAAGATCAAGAGCAAGGTGGGGCAACGTAATTATTTGATATGATTCAAATCTAGAAAGCTAGTGGGTAGACATCAGCCTTCTCCTAAAGAGCCCTGAGGACCACAACTTCCAGGGGAGTCATATATTCACTGGCTTTCATAGAGCAGTAAATGCAGACAGAGAAAAGCAGATGGGTGCTGCTTACATGAAGGAAAAAGAATAGGCAAAGAGGTGGGATGCGGCTGACACCTTTGACCCGTGAGGATGCTTCCCCTGCCCTTTTAAAATTCAGTCATTTAACCAACCAGTTCTACACCAAGCCCAACTAAGCTTGCTAAATTCCTGATTCTTCCCCAGGTATCTGTTCAAAGAATGATACTGACCAATGCCCTATATCAAAAGGAAATGTACATAAAACAGGCACGTGAGATAAAAATCAGTTTTGCAGTTATTTCTATAAGTAAATAAACATGTTCTATTAGTCCTAAATCCTATCAGGATTTTCCATGTTCAGCAAAAATGGAAGTCTAAACTCTGTCACAGTCAAAATCATATTTTCCTGAAGTTCTGTTACACCCACCCCCAGAGTGACATCTCCAGCTTTTAGTGTCTTTTCAGCCTTTCATATGTTTCCTTCAGCAAAGAGTTTCCCTTTGTACTTTCCTACTTTCTGTAGCTTCTATTGCCCCCCAAACAACAGAACTGTGCTGTTTTCTCCCCACATAAAATATTGTGTTACAAATAGTGAACATATTTTGAAACTACACCTCTTCAGACACACTCAAACCTATTTGGAATCACTGTTATGTATGGCATAGTATTCAGTAATAGAAAAATAGAATTTATTGAATGTTTCTTCCAGATCAAATACGTATTTAGTATTTTCCATGCATGATACTATTTACCGCTCCCAAAAACCCTGTGAAGGAGGCATTATTATTATAACAACTATTTTACTAAAAAGAAAATTGAGGCTTTCAAAAGTTTGCCCATGGTCACAGATTTAGTGAGACAGATCCAGAAATTGAACTAAACTTAACTTAAATGCTATATTCCTATTGCAAAGAACAAAGATCATGTTTCCAGAGTGACAATGAACAGCACCCCAAGATTAAAGGGAGAATCAGAGGTACAAAACTGAATTAAGATCTATTTAGATCTCCACAAACATCAGGAATAATTTTTTTTTTTTTTTCAGTTTTTGCAGTTTGGGGCCAGGGCTGGGTTTGAACCCACTACCTGTGGCATATGGGGCCGGCACCCTACCCTTTTGAGCCACAGGCACTGCCCCAGGAATGAATTTTATTCTGACTATTCCCATGTAACTATGGCATTTTTCCTAACTGGTGATTATTTAGCTTGGTCCAAATTTGGAAAGCTAGAGGGTAAACACCAGCTTTTTGTATGTACAAGGTGAGTGCATAACTTGCCAAAGTTCCTATCTCTTAGCATGGAAAGAAGCCAGGTTTAAAACCCAAGCATCCAGGCTCCAGAGTGAGCCATGACCCACTTCATTTCTATGGGATGTTTGTTGTCACTAGAGAGTTCTCCAGGTGTGTTGGGAATGCCCCCGTCTCCACCCTTTCTCACTGTATCTCTCAGGAGTGGCTGAAAAACGTGCTGCCAGTGTAGTGTCTTGAGAGAAGAAGGGACCGACGAGAACAGCCCGAGCTCTGTTCCAGGCTCTTCCCCAGAAACAGGAATTCCTCCCACATTGTAGGTCTGGGAGTCTTGTGACCCCAAGTTACAAGGACCACCTTTCAGGGGCCCTCTTTTCAGTACAAATGAGGCACATACAGTTGAGACTGCATCTGTCTCAGGCATTTTTCTGTGTCTTGGGGGATGAGCTCACAATGGATTCTAGGCTCTCTTGTCCCTTTGCTGCCCATCTATGAGTAATAAATTTGCTTTTTATAACTTGATGAACATGCGTGTGTTCTGTCTCATAGCACACAAGTTGGGAGCCAGTGCATATAAACTGATTTCACAGTCAGTTAAGGAAAATACGCTTGGATTCCACAGTTAAATGTAAACTTTATATATGTGTGTATATATATATAATATGCCTATATACGTATACATATGTATATAAATGTACACGAGGGCTGTGCTGAAAGTATCCAGCCATTGTCAACACTATTTTTCATATTGTGTGGCTGGATACTTTCTGGACAGCCTTTGTATACAATCTCTCATCGTCCAATAAGGGCCTAAACTCATTCCTTATTACATATTATTATTTTATAAATAAAGCATAGTGTTGCTCTTAAGCCATCAATTGATAAACCTTGTTAAACAAAGCAAAGCCAATGCTTTGATCCAATAAACATAGTAGCAGCTTTTATTTACTGAGCACTCACTCGGGTGTA
The DNA here is from genome assembly GCA_963574575.1 of Galagoides demidoff. Classification (NCBI taxonomy): domain Eukaryota; kingdom Metazoa; phylum Chordata; class Mammalia; order Primates; family Galagidae; genus Galagoides; species Galagoides demidoff. Next base: position 78,412 of record CAUYQV010016736.1, on the reverse strand, counting down.
GACATTGAACTTAATCATTTCAAGAACTGCCTTTTCAATCCACTTAGCTTTGTAAGCTAGGTGTTATTATTTTTCCAGTTTTGCAGGTGAGGAAAAAGGGACGCAGATAGGTTATTTATGTCAATCAAACTCACAAAGCTAAAATGCTTCTGAGCTACCTCTGGGTGACCCCAGAACTCATGATCACAAACATCACGCTCTACTGCCTACAGATTTATTTAACAATTCTTTCCAGTTTACGTCCATTTTAAAGTTTATCAGGAGTACCAGATTAAGTGACTCTGAAATTCCTGCCAGGTCCCAATATGAGCTTTAGTTCTTTTCCGGAGGATTCATCTTTGAGATTTGCCCTAGATCTTGGGAATCACTCTAATTTAATGTAACAGGAGGCTATGGGTAGATGTCCTATCATTTGACATTCCACATATGTCTCCTTGTGTATGGATCCCTTCTCTCTTAGAGTTGGTCTCCTGTGTGATAAACTAACCATGTCCCGTGCTCCATCACAGGTTGAATTGGAGGTGAAGGTGGTAAAATTGCCCACCTTATAAATGAGATCAGAGTTACCTTAAGACATAAAGATCCTTTTTACCTCTTAAAACATAATGGTTCCAAGCCTAGCAATATTTAACTATGGCTGCATCAAAAGCACATTTTTTTAAATCAACTATCTATCAGAAAAATGTATTACTTAATAATGGCACATGGGAGCATTGGCAATATCTGCTCAAGCAAAGCCTTGAGAGAGGGATTCTATGGCAGATTCAACCTATAAAGCATGAGTAATGGTAGTTTTTTGGATAAAGACATCAGGCTATGCTATCTTGTAGGACTTAACAATTCAAATCATAATGAATGCACCTATTGTAATGTTAAGTAACTTTTGAACATATTGTGGCTTTCGTAGTTTGCCACAATAAAAGAATATTGACCAGGAGATGTGAGGGTCGATTCCACTGGCAGTTAAGCATGCCATGGCAAACTGAAACCATGTCATCTTGTTCTGAATATCATTTCATAGGAACTGTGGTTAATATGACTCCACTTTCAAATCTAATCAAGTCTTGGATTTCCCTGACCAGGTTGAGGTTCTGAGCCTGGGGAGATGAATGTCAAAAGAGAAGCCTCAGGGAAGCCAGTCCAAAGACCTTTTCTGGTGACACCATGACCTCATTTTCCTTTGGATGCCTTCAGGAACATCTTGCTGTGTTTTTGGACTTCTTTAGAAGAGCAAAGAGTAACCTGCCAGGAGAGCCTTCTTTCCATGACATAATGGAGGCGTAGAAATGGTTTCAGTTTTAGCAAGCTGCAGCATGATCGTAATGAGATATACAGCCATAAATAAATACTCTCAAAGTTTGTGCGAGATCATATTAAGACAGATGTCAAAGCTCATAATTGCAATACATTGCATATTACTGAAACTTTTCATAAAATCTAATGAGATTCTAACTTATAAGGGAAGAGGCACAAAGAAACTTGTAGCAACATAATTGGATGACACCTCTGCCCAGAGGGCAGAAGAAGCTAAAAAGCATAACTGGTATTTGTGTTCCTAAAGGAAAAGGATTTGGGAAGATATTTAAAATATAATAAGTCCAGTTTTGATTGCATTATCTTTTGAAAACTAGAATGAAGATTTTTGAACAAAGGTTTCCAGAAAGGGTAATTAAAAATTTCCCACAACTCAAATTGCATTGAATAAGATCACTCAAAAGGTGAGTATCTTCGGTAATAAAAATGAGAGACAGTAGTGAGGTAAACATTCTGTCCAGCCCTGTTTTCCAACTGTAAGCCTGAGCTCCCCTAAGAATTTTCTTATTTTAGATGTGGGATCAAGACCTGAGAAAACAATTCACTTTGATAAAAGCCAAAAGTAAACTAAAAGCTGGAAGGAAATAAAGAAATTTAATAAGCTTGTATTTCATTTTCTGTATCTTATTCATTAATACAGAACAGAAAATTCATCATGAAATAAGTAACAGCTATATGTTGGGTCAAGACTAGAACCAGGGAGAGCCTCACCTAACTTAGCTGCTCAAAAGGAATCTTAACAAGCCAGTAAAGGACAAAACCCACATTACATGACCGAGATCGTGTTTGAGCTGTTAATAAGCCTTAGAAACACTTTGGGGATTCTCCAGGCTTCAATTATAAACAAAAAGGTAACAGAAAAATCCTAGACTTTTAGTACAGCCTATTTTCACCTTTTTAAGATCACAAGCTACTAAATGCTAGGTAGTTATTTACTGAAGAAACTGCTTATTCCATTTCTTTTCTTTTCTTTTTTTTTTTTTTTGCATATGTAACTTATAGCACATGCTGCAAAATTTGTTTTTAAGCTGTACCATTTATGAGTTGTGTGACCGTAGGTAAGTTACTTAGCATCTGTAAACCTCAGCTATCTTAACTGTTAAATAGGGATGAAAACATTTATGTCACAGAGTCATCATGAGAATTAAATAAGATCAAGTTTTAAAGATTGCAACACATTAACATTAATATCTTAGAAAGTTTCATATTTGCTATTAACAATCTAATATTTCAACAGGTAACTTATCATAAATTACGTGTTGCCTTTCTTAATGTTACACATGTATACATTCCATTTTGCATAGATTATATGAAACAGAGGGTATTTTCACATGTGTGCTAACTTACTAGATAACACCATGAAAACCAAGTACAAAACCCCACTCAAATAAATAGTTGTTTTCTTTTTTCTTTTCTCATTATGACCACAGGCTCCCAAAGTGAGTGGAAATCTAGGATAAAGTTAATGAGCATTCTTTTTTTATCATGATTTATAAGCAGGATGGTTTCGAATAAACAAACTTCAAAACTTTTGAATAAAGGAAGTTATATTTATTAGAATTGAGCTGATGTCAAAACTGGCTTCACCCTGGTATAGTTTTCTTAATGTCTCAGAAAAGACTTTCAGGATAATGAAGCAGAAACAAGTGTACCAGCGAGTTAATCTTCCGTCCTGTTCCCTCCCCAACCCACCTAAGACAACGCCCCACCAAATGGAATTGCTATTTACACCAGAGCGTGTCCCCGCATCTCCCCTCTCCCTTGAATATTAAAATGAAATGATTAATGAACCTGTTGCCTAACGTGTTAAATTAAATAACAATGAAGAGATTAAGAATGCCTTTCCCATTATAGAGTGCTGCATCTCCAGTCCTAATGTGTAAAGTAGACCATTAGTTTTCAGTCAGGCTTCGTAATGGATTTATTTACGAATTTCTCTCACCTTTTCTGCAAGCAAGTCATGCAGAAAATACTTGTTTCTCCATTCTATTATACTTAAAGAATGGAAAGCCTGTCTCTCCAGTAAATAAGGCAGAACTCTGACCCTGAGATTTGTACATAACTGTCATTTTCAGACCAATTAGTATATTTAGACCAATTAAAATATTCAGGGCTTAATGCCTCACCCTACCTCTGGGACTGCCATGGTGAAACTGCACTCTTCCAGGGCATGTAAACACCCCGGGGCCCTCAATCTTACAATCACAGCAGAACTTTAATAGCATCTGTCACTGTTTCCTTGTATCAGAAATTTAGCAACTTTGGCTTATCGTCAGAATAAATGTAAAAAGCACCCATTTCCTCTCTGAGTCTACATGCATTCTTACATTTTGTATAATTCTAGGATCTTATTATTTTCAGAATGACCTCTGAGAAAGAAACATTCTTTTTCTCATAGAAAAAAATCTTTTACATTATTTCTTAGGATGAACGTTTGTCTCTCAAGAGGAAATCATTAAGAATTGCTTTGTGAAAACTGGGGCAAAGAAGTTACCCAAGGAAAAATGCCATTTGCCTAAATAGTACCCATGCTAAATTCCAGAGGTTAATAGAGGAGGCTTTCATATCACCTCGTAGGTAGGTCAGTTGTACAGTGGGACAATATCATGATGTCACTCTCTGAATTAAACTTGAATAAATTTCTTTGTAGGATTAAGCCCTGGACATTGTTTTTTTCCAGCAAGCTGTTTCCCAGACCTGATCTGTCCCATTCTTTCATGATCAGTGCACTGCAATCTCCCCCACTCCTCCCAGGTTCTCTGATAATAATAAAGCTGCACAGGGTTCCCTCGCTAGGACCACAGTCCATGGAAGATCTAGCTGTGACAAGTTCAAGTACACATCTCCCTGGCCTGGAAAGAGCTATTGGGCTGGCTGCATCTCTTGATCTTCCTATTTTCTTTAATAACTCTTGTTTTATGATGGGCCATAAGTTGCTAATGATGTTGTCCTTGCCATCAGTCTTGAGGATTGTAGGGGTGACAGGAAGAGGATTTGGTTCTCTTGGCAACATCTTTTCCTTATTCCCGTGCTAGAGCAGGGCCTGGATAAGCGCTGAAGAGATGTTTATCCATCTTTGTATTCACTTCAAATGTCACAGTGATAAAGTAAATCAATGCCACAAAAGAGTGAGAAATTTAGATTTTACTGGCTTCCAGGGGAAAATGAAAGAGAGTTTATATCTTGTAGAATACTGCAAACAACTTTGCAAAACGTGTATTTGACATTTCTGTTCTTTCTTTGCCATTAGCTCCTGATTATTTTTATCCTTTTTCTTTGAAATCAATATTTCTTACATCCACACCCTCCATTGTCTTGCATTTTACCTCTGTCCCCAAATTGCAAATTGCCTGAGCGAGACAGAAGTCTCTCAAATAGCTGCACCTACGTTCCCTGGAAGGCAGATCAGCAGCCAGACACATAATGTAAACTTGACTTTAGGATTTTCGGCCCCTGCCCCAAGAAGCTTATCAAATTGTTCATGCACGTCTTCCCCTTAGTGTAAAAGGGGCAGGGACATGGAGAAGCTAGACAGTGCAAAAGTAAGGCACTGCTAAGAAAACTGGTATTTTCTCCTTTTAATTTTAAACAAGTATATGGAAATGCGGGTGTGCTATCCTTAACTATGGCTATAGCCTTACAGTATCTGAAAGCTCAACTTCATCCTGTCTCAAATCACATAGCAGTACAGGTCCTGTCCACATTCATCAGGGTTAATTCCAGGAAGCAGAATCACCACGATTCCTATGAATTTATAAACTTATTTTCGTAACTCTATTCTATGCAAATGTAGGGGGAGCCATGGAAATAAAGATCCAAAAAGGAGAGTTGAAGGAGAGCAAAAAATCACTAACCAGCCCCCATTCTGGTGAAAAGTCAGAGCTTGAAGACAGCACCCATATAGACGGGGGTTAAGAGGGGACCGGTAGAAAAGTCCATGAAAGGCTTTGGATCTTTGTGGCTATTGTCTCTGAATTTGCAGTCATGGGTTTTGTGTTGACCTGAAATTGATCATTGTTAATCAGAAGGGCGGTGCCTGGGAAGGAGGCTGGGAGTGGAGGAGACGCTGGAACCCACCAGCACCTCCCTGTGAGTCTCTCACCACCACTAACAGGAATTTCGGAACATGATGGCTGATATTTCACTTCATCTCCCCAATATCACACATCTTTTTTTTTTTTTTGGCCAGGGCTGGATTTGAACCCACCACTACCAGTATATGGGGCTGGTGCCCTACTCCTTTGAGCCATAGGCACCACCCCAATATCACACATCTTTACTTCCAACCAACTTTTACCATGGAAATAAAAAAGATCACATAGAAAAGGAATTCTCAGAAATACAGTTCCCAGAATAACCAAGTCAACACTACAACAACCTGTCATACTGGCCCAGGAGGAATCAAATGCTGTTTAACCTGTTTCTTGGCAAAGATGCTCAATTATTTTACTCAAGAGTTGTTAGCTACCAAGGCATGCAATACATGTTTCAAGCAAACACACAGAGCACTGAGTCAGCACCTAGTTGACTCAGAAAATTTAGGATGCTTATGTTGGTTTGGAGATGCTCTGTGCATTCCCTGCACACACACATGCACTTTCCCCATGAAATCAGTTACCTACCATGGATTCTACCCCAGAGTCTTTAGCATATACAAGGTGCTTAATTCATGTTTATTGACTAGCTGAGAGAACCACACAATCCTTAAAATAAAAGTTTTGTTTTGTCTTGAACACTTTCAACACACACTACCAAACAACTGAACTCAAAAGAGTCAGTAAAATGAGAAATTTGTGTATTACAAAGAGTAAATAAATTTCACGCATCAGAGTCTGACTCTTGCCAAATATCATTGCTGTTTCTGCCTTGTTCTGTTTAAATAATCTTCAGCCAGAATTTCTCCTTTCCCACCTGAATATATGTTTTATAGCTTTCACATTTATTTCTGTTATATTTTTTCACCTGTCTTTATCTCACTTTTCTTTTTGCTTTTTTTTTAGTTTTAGCTTTTCTATCTGCTCCTCATGCAATTTTTTTTCTTTTATCATTGCCCAAAAATCAGAGAACCATTTTAATTGGAATGTTTGGTTTCACGGGAGAGAAAATCATAGTCCATCTGCCAAAAATGTTGTCAGCGTCAGGTTCCCGAGTGTGAGATTGGAGGTTTTCTCCGCTCTGCTGACATGCAGCACCAAGACCAGATCACACTGTTCTAACACGGGGGAAGCAGCAAAATGCAATTTCAGAATCTTAGGGTAGAGAAAGAAATTCTTTTTATCTCATACGAGCAGTTGAGTTCTCAGTCCTATTCCATCTTTTTTCCACTTGGGCAGTTGTATGTGATAGCTTTCCAGATGGAGTTGTGGCTGCAGTTCTAAAAGTTTATTTTGTTTTCCTTTTGTGTTCTTGGATTTTGCAAACTGTGTCTGATGCTGCTCTCTATAATAATGTGATATTGGGAAGTGAATTTTGAAATAAGTAATAGAACTCTGGGTTTGACTGTGGATTTACAACCATTTTTATAACACATTTGAAGGTCATTGGCCTGGTATAAAAATATTTTTTAAGTCCTAAGTTTTATGCTATTTAAATTGATTAAATTTAAAAAAAATTATTCACTAATTATTTTACTTTTTGGTGTTGACCAAAAAAAAAATCTCTCTTTTTCTTTCTCTCTGTTTTCTTTTAAGAATCTTACTTTCTGGGAAAAGAATCTGTCTCTACATTTGATTTTTAGAACTACTAAGTCCCCCAAATTAAACTTTCTGGATCTTAAAAAAAACCAAAAAAACTATACCTAGTTCAAGTACCTTCTACTATACATGATTAAAAGAATGATAGACCTGAGGAACGTGCCAACCAGACTGATGAAGGATTTGGGCTATGGCAAAGGCTACAAGTACAACCCCATGTACAGATATTTTCTGTGGATCAGGAATACCTGTCTGAAGAGTTGAGAGGAGTTGATTTCTTCAAGCAAAGGCAATGCTGACTCTTTTAGTCTATGACAGAAGGATGTTTCTTGTTTTAGGGAGGGCCAGAAGGAAACAGTAACTGGATTGTAAAGTTGATTGCCTGGTAGAAGTTAAAACAGACCAACATTTTGTGCCAGAAATCTGAGTTCTGTAGGTGGAGGCACAGTTACTTCAACTAAATGTGTAACATTGAAATTGTATTCATTTGCACTCTGTGCAATGGTTATGCTCATGAAAATATCTGGCAGCTTTGTGCAATGAATTGATGTTATAAGGAATTATCTATTTTGTCATAGTATTTACGTCATAATGTCATTTCAGAATTCAGTTCTGTAGGATTATTTTTTTTTAAAAAAATGTATATTCTGGGTAGCTTTAATTGGTAAAAAAAAATGTAATTGTGATTTAATACTGCAAAGTGTTTTGGGTTTTTTTTAATATGCAAAGGTCTTATGAGCCAATAAAACCATTTCAAAGTAAAAAAAGAAAAGAATGATCACAGAAAGGTAGTCATTAAGATACTTACCCAAAGTTACTCTGATTACTTTGCTATTTTGTGAAAATGCTTACATCAGAAAAAAAAAAAAAAAGAGCTATATAATTCAAATCCTGCTTAGTGAGGTACACATATCAAAGTTGCCAAACCATGGTATAAACAAAACCACCCAGGTACTGGACCCAGAAGCTAATCAAATAAATCTGCTAGCTTGTTAATTTAACCTTATCTCAGGGCGGTGCCTATGGGTCAAAGGGGTGGGGCGCCGGCCCCATATGCAGGAGGTGGAGGGTTCAAACCCAGCCCCAGCCCCCCCAAAATGAAACTTATCTGGCATATATTTTCATGTGTTATCGAGATAAAATTGTACTTATATATAATTTAGTTCAAAACTCAACTTGTTTAAATTTACTCAAGTAGGGCAGCGTCTGTGGCTCAGTGAGTAGGGCACCAGCCCCATATACCGAGGGTGGCGGGATTGAACCCAGCCCTGGCCAAACTGCAACAAAAACAAACAAACAAACAAACAAATAGTTGGGCATTGTGGCACGTGCCTGTAGTCACAGATACTTCAGAGGCTGAGGCAAGAGAATTGTCTAAGTCCAAGAGCGGGAGATTGCTGTGAGCTGTGATGCCATGGCACTCTACCGAGGATGACAAAGTGATACTCTGTCTCTAAAAAAATAAAGAAATAAAATAAAAAATAAATAAATAAATTTACCCAGGTAAAGTGAGTGTCTTTGATACTTGAGTGAAAAAATAAACACCACTGTAGTGATATTTCATTCACCTCCTGGTAAATTTAAATACAAATTTGTTAGGTTGTTTGGAAAATATGTGGTATTTACAGTTAGTTAAGAATTATATTTGTAACTTTTGTGAGTAAAGGACCTCTGTATCTTTTCTATACTCCTCATATGTGTCATTGTCACATGGGCATAGGGTGGGGTCACTTCCTTGAGTTTTACAAATACTGTGTCATCAGCTGCATGTGGGCAGTTTAGCCATGGGAAGCGTGCCAATAACAAAGACACTGCAGGGCTTGGCATGGTGGGTGGCTGAGGCAGAAGAATCCCTTGAGCTCAGAAGTTCTAGACCAGTATGAGGGAGACCTTGTCTCTACTAAAAACACAAACCTTAATGGGCCATCTGTAGTCCCAGCTACTGGTGAGGCTGAAATAGGAAGATCACATGAACCCATGAATCAGAGGATGCTGTGAGCTAGGCTGATGTGATGGCACTCTAGCCTGGGCAACAGAGTAACATACTCTGAGAAGGAAGGAAGGAAGGAAGGAAGGAAGGAAGGAAGGAAGGAAGGAAGGAAGGAAGGAAGGAAGGAAGGAAGGAAACAGGGAGGGAGGGAGAATTCAACCTGCCTACTCTCTGCTATGTCAGGGCCTTGGCTCTCAGCCACCCAGGATCTGAGGAAGTAACAGAGTTCAAGTCAAGGGCACTCTTGGGGCTCAAATAGTTTGTTTTGTAACAAAATATCTACACTAAGATTGTGTATAGGTAAGAAGGAAGCATCGAGGTTGAAAGCATGAACTTTTGAATAAGAAAGACCCGGGTTTAACTCCTAGCTCTTCATGTAGAAAATAATAACATGAAATCACATAAATAGATGGAAAAAAATTTTATTATATGAAGATAAAGTATTTCAGGACAAATTTAAAAGTCAAATAAATATTTGTTGTCTCTGGGGAGGGGCCCCTGGTGGCTCAGTGACAGGACTGAGAGGGATTCTTTTCATTAGATACTCTTTAATGATCTCGAAATTTTGAATCATGAGAAATGCATTACCATTAAAAAGCAAAAACAATAGGAATAATAAAGATGTGAGCTAAAGTAAAAAGAAGATAATAATATTCATTAACTTTTTTTACTATACAAAGAAGCGTATCTTCCCTGTTTCATTATGCAGGCAGAGTTAAAGTTTGAAAAAATTTAATTATAATGCTGAATGTCAGCTTTTTAATTTAAAAAATAGTGGCCAGGATGTTAACAAACAAATTTGTGCCACTAAGGTCAAATATATATGCTTATACAAAAAAATACCTTTACAAACTAGGATATAAATCATTTAAAATATAATTTTAATGAAAAATTGTAAAATATTAAAATAAAATCCTGGCTCTAGCACCAATACCCTGTGGTTTTGCAGAAAGTGTTTATTCTGTAATCCTCAATATCCTTATTTGAAAATGAGATTATAGTGTTTATCTCATTTAATTTTTATAAAAATAAAAATGATTTAATGTATGTGGCTTATAGTGCAATGCTTGGCACATGGTGGGTGCTTAGTAAGTTAACTTTGTATAGTTGTGGGATTCTATTTAATATTATAATTCCATGTTATAGCCTGAAAATGGCCAGAATAGATAATACTTTTGAGGGCTTACAGCCACACTTATTTTCAAAAAATGAAAACCTAGAGAATATACTTGATCAGCTCATATGGTAATCTCACAGTTGGGATAAAAAGCTAGGTTCCCCAGAAATTAAAGTTCTTTCAAATGAATCAATCTGTTAGTTAATGTGGTGAATTTAGACCTTTGCTTCTCCAAGTATGGTCACATAGCAGCATATTAGAAATGTATAATTTTAGGCCCCACCCTAGGCCCACCGAGTAAGAAGTCACAGTTTATCAGGAACCCCAGATGATTCATATTTATAACTAATGGTTTAAAAGTCCTGGTAAGGACTAACCCCAAAATTGTGGTAATTGATGGGAAAACAAGCATGACCTCAAGAATTCAGTTAAAAATCAATAAGGTTATGTCAAAACAACTGACTGTGAAGTGAAAAGTGCCTACAACCGTTTGTGAGGTAAGAGAGAGCAGAGGGATGGAGGGATGGATGAATAGTGAACAGAGGACATGAAGAGAGTCAGAGGAAGACACGCGTGGGTTTATATCTGTGTGTTGTGTGGGAAAAATTTTGCTCTGATTTTAGAAGATGTGAGTTCTATTTTAAAGCAAATATATGACTGTTATTCTTAAAGCAAATAGCTAGCTTATTTCTTTCTTTAAATAATCTGTTGAATCAAACTGACTGGTTTGTCATAATGTAAATTTAAACCCACTTTCAATGTAAATTATAAACTGTGTCAAAATTATCGTGTGGCCATATATACAGTTTGTAACCTAGTGATTGATTAATCCATTTCTCAGCCAGTTATGAGACGTTGTATAAACACAGTTGAATCATCAGACGCTACTCCTACTGAGACTCATAACAAGGGATGGGCTATTAGATGCTATGTAGGGGGCAGTCCTAGAAACTTAACATAAATTCCAATTTGCCTCTCACCAGCTATCCAATTTCCTAAATTCCTCTAGGCAGTTTTCCAAATCTTCCACTTTGATAAAGGAGGAATTTTAAGAAATACTTCCCAGGATTGCTTTAAGGAATAAATAGGAACACCCATATAATGCATTATAAACATCCCATAAGTGGTAAGTATGATAGTACTACTAATACTGTATTCCATATCTTATTAAAATCTTAACTGAAACTCAGCTCACAACTGTAACACGTATAGATAATTTGATCATTTTTCAATGGATCACGCACATGCTTCAATTAAGTCTCTAAATGAAAGATAAAGATGGTGCTCCTTTTGTAAGGCTCTATTTCAAAAAAATGCTCAGCTTCTGATACAATTGATGTATATTTTACTATAAATCTTTGGCCATGAGAAAATATAATTAACCTCTCATTATAGACATTGTTGAATTAACTCATGAAAACACAAAATACTCCAATTTTTTTTTAAAGGATAAAAAGAGAAAGAAGACATGATACAAAGAACACTTAGATATTCATTTTCTCCTCCAGTTTTAGGACTGGAAGTAGATTTAAAAGAAGACTAATAATAATAATATGAATTAAACTCTTACAGCTTCACAATTTGTTATGTCATGAACACAGTTACATACTTTATCTCATTAAAGTTTCACAGAGCAGTGAGTTAGACAACTTTATTCTCATTTCATTTATGAGCAAGTTGAGCTTCAGAAAGTCAAGGCCACATGGGCAATAATTAGGTAAGACTCACTTATCACATCTGCTGCACAAAATCTCAGAATCATGTTACCAGTCAAGGGGGGATTTAACCCAGTGAACCAGTGAATGCTGATGTTAAAGGAAGGGCAACTACTTCTTGGAAAAGATCCTGTTTCATTGCTAAGTTCCTTTATGTGTATTTCAGTCAGGCTTCCTACTTTTCCTCTCACAAATAACTTCTTTCTAATGGCGTATTTTTATCATATGAGCACTATTACTAATTCTAGTCCAAAATGTTCTCTGAACCACCCCCCCAGCATCATTGACAGAGCCTGGGGTAGGTTTTTATTTTTTTGGGGAGGGGGACAAGGGGAGTGAACTATAGAGCAAGAAGTTAAGATTCATTAAAATAGAGACAAGAACTGGAAAAAAAAAATGGAGATCACTGGATTGTGGGTTAAGGCCAGAAGAATTAAAATGAAATAAAAATGGTCAAGCATTTATTAAGGAGCACAAAAAGGCAAGAGCCTGCTTCCATAACTTCGAAAGCTGAAGACATCAATAAAGGACAGAATGCTCCACTGGTTTGAAACAATTCAGTATATGAGATTAGAAACCACCTGGTTAGGCATGTTGGAATAGATCAGTAGATTAGATTAGAACGTCCTTGACATTTACCCCACCCCTTTACTGTACGCTCTTTTAAAAGCCAATTTTGACATAGTCCTCTTATCTACCTCCCTATACTATGTTTCCCCAGGCTTTGATATTGACACAAGACTACCTATGTGTCAAGATGAGTATGATCAAAGTTCCTCCCCTACCCTAGATTATCTTGACATTTCAGTATTATTTGAAATGTTAAGATTATTAAGAACACCATGAAAAACCTGTGAGGTTTTAGGTCAAGGCAGCACTTCCTCGCTACCTCTTGGCATGTGAAGCTGTTTACCTTTCCTAACCTCATAGGCTATTCCTTTAAAAATAACTTAGTGGAAGAGTTTATTTTTCACTGTGCCCCTTCCTAGTTTCATCCTGAAGAGCAGACCAACAGCACTAGACAGCCTGACTAAGCATCAATCTAAAAGGCTGAGTCAATATAATTTTACATGTTACAGCATGTAAAGTGGATTCAGATCCCTGTTGGTTAGTAAGGTCAGGTAAGGCCAGTCAACAGACGAGAAGACAGGAGGACTCTGAAAGGACACTGCCATCCAAAGGGGTGAAATGATCAGTTCTCTCCCTACAAAAGGCAAGTGCATTTTTGTTTTCCTAGAATATGGTAGGGAGAAGGATGCGAATATTTTATATAGTATTGAAATGGATCTTGTATCAATCCAGACACTCTCTTGGATGCTCTAGAAACTAAATTCAAGTATACTAAAAGTCAGGCAGAGATATAAGGAAAAATTATAGAGCCGTCATCATGTGACACACAAAAACATGCAGCAAGGATAATGAACGCTGCTCAGCAAGACACGACCACATGTCGACACAAACACAGCTGTGAGACACTGATATACACAGGTTATGAAGCCTTTCTGAAGTTTTTACAGTACTGCCAACATAAGCTCACGGTAGAAGTTCACAAACTTAATTATCAGACCTTCATATGTCAATAGCTCTGGTGGTAATTCCAGGAAAAGAGTTCAAAAATTGCTTTAAAGGGTAGACTAGGTGCTGGCATCCATGCATAGCCTCCAGAGGAGTGTACTTTGAAGCTGACCATAGTGACAGTCAGCAATTAGGTATGTCACACTTTTTCTAGAGTAAGTTCCCCAATTTAACTGTCAGACCTTGTAGTATTTTATTTTAAAGGAATATTTATACTATTGGTGAACATTTGGAGTATTCCTAATTTTTTGTTGCTATGGATTAGCTTTGCTTGAAAAGTCTCATGTTTGTCGCTAGTGACATATTGACACAGTCTGCCTATACAATGAAATGAAATTTTGATCATGGGTATAGGCATATCTAATTACAGGGGATACTGCAAGACAATCTCAAAGGAATTCTTTTCATTTACCTTCATATTATCTTATGAAAATATCTATTTCTCTGTATGTTCACTAACATTTGATATTTTCAGTTGCTTTGAGAAGTCAGCTATTCTGGTAGGTGAATTATAATATCTCATAGGGTTTAATTTTCATTTCACTGATAACTAATAAAGCCAAGGTCCTTTTTATATATCTGCTTCCCATTTCAATATTTTCTTATGTATGTTGCCTGTTCAAATGTTCAGATCTCTTCCTATTTTTATTATTTCTTTGTCTTTTTGTTGTAGCCTTTTTCTTTCTGGTTTATTAAAAATGTTTTTGATGTATTCTGTATATAAATTATTTGTCAATTGAAGAAAAAATGTTAACAGTTTGTTTTGTGGCCTCTCCTTTAGCCTCAGGGGTGCCTAAAGATGCAACCTTTGGTCAGATGTTCCTTGCCACCAAAATCCTCAAGAAATTGTCTGCAGCATTCTTATGTCAGATCCAAGATAACAGAGCATCTCACCTAGGACTATGAAGGAAGATAAGCCACTCAAAATTTAGAAATACCCCAAATCAGCCTTCATTTGCATAGCCCTGTGGGATTTTAAAATTTCCTCTTGTAGATTATTTTTGTCTAAAATGCCGATCCTTTGCTTTGGTAGGAGTCCCTGTTGGTCTCTGCTCATCTTTGTGCATCATAAGTGCTAGGCAACAGAATCTGTTTCAATCTTGGGTTGTCTATGATGAAAAGGCACCAACACCTGTAGATTTATACAATTTAATGCTGTCATACAAAGAAGAAAGTTGTGCCACTATAGGGGCCACAGGTAGTTAACATCTTTTAAAGACCCTAAATTTTAAGATCATAAAAGACAAGATGATAAACTGCCACAGGAGATATTTAGAAACAACGATACAATATGAAATAGAATTAGAGAGTAACCTACGTATTAAGCATATTATCTTTGTTGTTTCTGTGTTTAAGAACACAGTTTGAGGAAGATTGAAAGGTGACCTTTTAATTTGGATAACATATATTAGATCAAAGAGAGTTCTAAAATGTAGTCTGTCTTTTGTCAAATGAGCTGTGAACTTACTGAAGTCTTGAGGAGCTGCCAGCAATTTCCCACAGATAGTGAGCTTTCTGCATTCTCATTTTTTTGTAGATAGAGTCAGAGTTCATATAAATGCTCCCACGACACACACATAAATTTGTGCATGTTCTCACACTGTGAAATAATCAGAATCCATTCCCCAAATTCTGCACCCGAAATTAAATAAGACAAAATAAAAAGTTTTTTCCAATGGCAAATTAAAGAACACAAAAGAAATGAAAGTGCTGCTGATGCCAAGACCCAATTGTACTTTGTGACTGCTCAATAGCAATATTCTAGCACCTTCTCTTCAAGACTCTACAATTACCACAACAAAAGGAACGACAAGCTTTTCTTTCTTGAGAGCTTCTTCAGACCTTGTTTGTCCAGCTTTCAAGGTCTATCTGCCCTCTGACTAGGACACCTATTCTTATCCCACTGAGATGGTAAAGTCTTCATGAAGCTTTGAGCATCAGCAGGGAGCATAATGCCAGCCTCTCTGCCAGAGGCACTTTGTGTTCTCAGCCTGCTCTCATATACAGTGAATAATTGCAGGTTTTTGAATATTGGATGGAAGATCTCTTTAACCATTGTTTTATGCAAGGTGGTTAATGACAATTGAAAATAGAGATGGAGATGTAAACTCTAACATTTATTTCATATTAGATTACAACTCGTAGAGATCGATTGTGATGGATAATGATAAGCTAAAATCTAACATTGCTGACAATGTTTACATTGTCAAATGTAACATACTGACAACTGTCAGTATGTCAAAGTCATCTAATGCTTGACATACATATCCCTTCTGACAATGACAATAGCTCTAGGAGTGAGGCATTATAGAAGAGGAATCTGGACTCTGATCTTGATGGTGATTCTCTCTGCATGATCCTACACAAGTCAGTTAACTTCTTTGGGCCTTAATTTCTCAATAGGTAAAAGTTTTTACTGACTCATTAGTAAATGAAATGAAATGCAGGAGTTGAGGAGTTGTAAACAACAAACATTTAGTATTTTACATAGTTTCTGGAGTCAAGAATCCAGGAATGGCTTAGTTGAGTGGTTCTGGCTCAGGGTAGGGATATTAGCCAGGGTTGCAGACATCTAAAGGCTTGATCTGGGCCAGGGAACCTATCCAAGAGCTCATTCACGTGGTGTTTGGGAAACTGCTTCAGTTCCTTACCACCTGCTGCCAGTGCCCTCAGTTCCTCACATAGGGCCTTTCACAACAGGGCAGCCGGCTTGCTCCACAATGAGTGACCCAAGGAGAGTGAATGAGAAAGAACTCTTGGTGCCTTATGACCTAATCTCCAAAGTTGCCCTCCATCATTGCTCATTAGCTTTTTTCTATTCAAAGAAGCAAGTCACATCACTTCTTGGACTTTTGGCTAAGGTTGAGTGCAAAGAAGCTAGCCACTAAGTGCCCCTCCACCCCAAGTAAAGATACATTAGACCTTGCTCTCGAAGGACAGACTATGAAAGAGTTTTTAAGCTATAACATCATCCATAAAAAATAGTAAGATGTGGGCTATTGGTGAATATCGGTGGGCCCTTGCAACCCCTTATATTTTGTAAAAAATAGATTTCGAACATATGTAAAGCTTCTTAACAATCTCCTTGTCCTGGTGCTAGATCAGAATTGCTGGCCCTGCTAATGTATATCATACAGAAAGTCCTGGAGCCAGCCTTACTTATAAAAATTATTACTCATAGTTATAGACTAATAATATTTTATTAGTAGCTCAGGGAAACTTTACATATGTTTTTATCTATGTAACTATCACTTAGATCAAGTTATAGAATATTTGCAATATTCCAGAAAGCTCTCTGACACCCTTTGCTATAGACATCATTATCCTGCAGAGAAAACCACTATTCTGTTCACTAGCACTATGAATTATTTTGCCTGTTCTTTTTTGTTTGTTTATGTGTGTGTGTGTGTTTTGGGGGGACAAAGTCTCATTTTGTCTCCCTTAGTAGAGTATCATAGTGTCACAGCTCACACCAACCTCCAATTCTTGGGCTTAAGCAATTCTTATGCCTCAACCTCCCAAGTAGCTGGGACTACAGGTGCTGACCACAATGCCTGGCTATTTTTTTAGAGAGGAGGTCAGAGGAGGTCATGCTCTAGCTCTGACTCAGGCTGGTCTTGATCTCATGAGTTGAGGCAATTCACCTGCCTCAGCCTCCCAGAGTGCTAACATTACAGGTGTGAGCCACCACATCTGGCCTTATTTTTTGTTTGTTTGGTTTTTGATTTTGCCTGTTTTTAAACTTAATTTGTGTAATATCATGCATTAAAAGTTTATTTCTCTTTCTGAATACACACTACTTATAAGGGCATGAACACTGATCCTGAGTCCAGACAGATGATTCTCAGATCAAAACACAGACTGCATGCATCTGAAATTTTTGTACACAAACTTCACTTTCTAAGAGATCAGGCCTTAATTCCTCAAAGAAGTATAAAAAGTAGCATTTGGGGAAGTTAAAGTAAAACTCTGAATTCATTTTCCAGATAAAGAATTTTTTGTTAATGTCAATTCATTAAATAAATATGTCTCTGCCCTTTCCATATACCAGGTTTTGGAATAAGGGCATCCAACCTTTTTTTTCTCTCTGCTGCAAATTGGAAGAATAAAAGTATATCGAGCCACCATTAAATACATAAACGCCAATGAAAGCTGATGAACAAAGAAAAGGTCCATGCATACTTTTCACCATATCAGACTGTAGGAGACACCTGAAAAGAAACACCTTAGTAATAAGGGAATGGGGAAGGGCTTGGTCTCTTATTAAAAAGCACTAGAGCACGTACACCATTGCTTGGCAGTCTCCACACTTGTGGTGCAAATACCCACGGGAGAAGTTAGTGGAGGCCCCTACTAGTCCTCCTATGAAGACTGAGTGATGCACCATTGAGGCTCTCTGGCACCTCTGACCTGACTGAGACAACTGGCTCCTCCTGATGGGGAGCCTTGCCTGAGTGAGACAATGGGCTCCGGGGCACCTATGGGGAGCACCCCAGCAAGCTTGTACAGCAGTCCGCATCCTGGCAGTTTAATGGGCTGGGGTTGGCGACCTAGCATCCTGGCTCTGACATCAGACACCACAGATAAGCTAAACAGTCCTCACATAATCAGCATGTGGTCCATAGACATCAGGTTGGACACCCCCAGAATACATGATTAAAATGTCAACCTGAATAAAGGCATATGTCTGATCAACAGCAGCTCTGGCCCACTGATTTCGGGATGATCAGAATGTAATTCTATAAGTACAGTTGTTCCTTGGTATCCATATGGCATTGGTTCCAGGACCCCCTGTAGACCACCAAAATCTATAGATGTTTGGACCCTGATATAAAATAGTGTAGGATTTGCATATAACCTACAAAACTCTGGAATACTTTAAATCATCTCTAGATTACTTGTAATAACTAATACAATGCAATTGCTGTGTAAACAGTTATTTAGGGAATAATGACAAAAAAAGTTCACACACGTTTAATAGAGAGACAACCATCTTTTATTTTTCCTGATATTTTCAATTTGCAGTTGGTTAACTCCATCCATGGATGCAGAATTCGTGGATACAGAGAGCTGAGCATTATAACAGGAGTGAGCAGAACAAGAGCAGGGAACCTGTTCTCTAGAGGCGCCAGGTGAGTGACCTTTGACTATGGCCTGAAGGCTCTATAGGAGTAACTAGGACTTTAATATTGAGAAAGGATTGCTGACAGGAGTTATACTAAAGAAATGACACAGTAGCTATAAAAAATTGCAGGAAAAATAGGCATAGCTTTCCTGGGAGATGGAAGGAATGGAAGAATGAAGGTTGAAGATCAGGCTATAACGGCGCCATATCCAGATCATGGATCTTTGTACTCACTATGGTGATGAGCTTATGTTTCACCCTGTAGACTTGAAGACCCTTTGGAAGGGCTTGAGAAAGGAAATGGCCTGATCAGACTTGCATTTAAATCACTCCTGAAGCTGTTAAGATAATCTGTGAGAAAGTAACAAAGTGGGAACAGTAGTATTCAGATGACATTCTAGGGTCCCCGTGTCTCCTGGTACTGCTCATGCAACTGTTCTCAATGTGGAAATGAGAATGTGCCATGAGGTCCATGACCCACGTGGTTAAAAAACACTGCGTAAGAGGATCATTAATGTAGGTTGAGTCAAGAGATAGAACAATATAAATCACTGTGTAACTAAGCCCAATATTGTTTTCCAAATATTTCAGTTATTTAATAATACTTAAATTATATCTTTTCTTTTTGCTTTGCCAATAAACTGAGAAACTATTTAAGACAGGAATTTTGCTTAGTTTTATTTAATTCCTAAAAACTAGCAAAATGTCAAGTTCTTATTTTGTGGTCACCATCTTGAGCAAATTAAATTAGTAACCCAGGGTACAAAAAGCTACTGTAAAATGTGACGTTGCATGTTTCGTACTATCACAGTGAGGATGAAGTTCAAGAAAACTATGGATTAGTGTTTCATGATACGGAATAGGTATTCGGTATCTCTTACTTGTTAATTGCTTTATATTAAGCTTGCTTTTGATAACACATAAACTCCTATCTAACAATCTCTACAAGGACATCGTTAAATGCTAAATAAGGATCAGGGAATAATTTGCCAAACATTGATTTTCAAAATGCTACCAATGATGCCAGCCTAAATTGCTGTCAGGAATAAGTGTTAGAAAGAAAGATTTTTGATTATTTTTAATTAGCTTTTGATCTTCCTTTCACTGGCCTTTTAGCCTTTCTATAATAAAAAAAATAATGAGCAAAAAATGAGTCAAGGTACTAAATCAAAATGAAGCAGTTGTATAAAATTCTCTCTAGAGAATTCATTCACATAGTATAAATATTTCTGGTTCAAAGTATGATAAATCGTATATGTTTCTTTTCTAAAAAACATTCTAAACACAACAGTATCTGGAAGGTTTCCCAAGAAACTAAAAGTCATATGGAAAAAAGAAATACACTAACACAACCTTGTTGGGTGCAATGAAGGAAAGAAAATAGTCTGAAGACTAAATGCAATAAGCATCAATACAAATTGGCTTGGTGCGTGATCACCTCAGTGAGGGGAGGCCCACTCGCCAGAGTGTGCCCTTCCTTTCCACACTGGTTATGGATTCGCCTTTCTCAAGTCCAGCAGTAGAAGCCAGGGAGGAGCAGCCTGAGCATCCTAGAACAAGTTCATACCCATGTCCATATTATTGCTGCTAATTTCCAGCATCTGTATTAAGACCCTTACCAGCTAACGGAAAGAAAAAAAGAAAGAAAGAAAGGAAAGAAAGGAAGGAAGGAAGGAAGAAGGAAGGAAGGAAGGAAGGAAGGAAGGAAGGAAGGAAGGAAGGAAGGAAGGAAGGAAGGAAAAAGAGAGAGAAAGGGAAAGGTGAAGATGAAATAATTTTCTTTAAAAGTGTTAGGACAAGTGACTCCCCCAAACTGAAAGGTGCCTGATATCAGGGCCAAGGACAGGAAGGTCAAAACCATCGCATTACATAGATTAACTCAGGCATACTGTGATCACCTATAATGATGTTTCTGAACCAATTCTTAACTATTGCTACCAGGGAAAAATATTTACTTTAATTTTGATGTTCATTTTTCTGTGAAATACGGACCTCTTTTAAGAAGTGCCCTTAGGCCAGGTTTGGTGGCTCACCCCGGTAATCCTCCCACCTGAGAGGATGAGGCAGGTAGATTACTTGAGCTCAGGAGTAGGAGACCAGCCTGAGCAAGAGCAACACCCCGTCTCTATGAAAAATAGAAAAGCTAGCCAGGTGTGGTGGCACATGCCTGTAGTCCCAGCTTCTCAGGAGGCTGAGGCAAAAGAATTGTTCAAGCCCAAAAGTTTGAGGTTGCTGTGAGCCATAATGTCACAGCACTCTATCTAGAGCAAGAGTGAGACTGTGTCTCAAACAAAAAAGTGACCTTGAACAAAAGGCATTTATAAATCCTCCTGTCTCACCCTAAATACATAAAACCTGGCATAATATAGTAAAAGCAAAGAGAACATAGACCCAAAACAATTATTTTAGTGAGTCTGAGGGCTGGGGTACCACTCGACCACACAGAAATCAATCACTAACTTGAAATCAGAATCAAGCAGAACTAGCTTGGAAATCAGAAATCATTCACTAACAGCTTGGTAGTCTGCATAAATGTGTATGTGAAGAATCAGACTGAACCAGAAACAGTCAATCCAGGACTGACAGGGTGTCAATAAATATGGGCACTAAGAAGTTCTCACTGGATCCAATATCCTGAAGATACCATTTTTAAAAGACTTGGACATAGCTCCTGCAGAGCCCGTAAGAATGGGATTGGTGCCCTTAGAGGCCCAGGGGAGCTTGTCTGCCCCCCAGCAGGTGAGGACGCAGTGAGAAGGCGCTGTCTGTGAACAAGGAAGTCGGACTTCATCAGACTTCCAACACATCATTCCTGATCTGGCCTCTAGAACTGCGGTAAATAAATCTCCATTGTTCATATGCCTCCCAATCTAAGGAATTTTGTCACAGCACCCCAACAAACTAAGAAAGAGGCCATTCCCAAACAGAAAACTTTCTGGACCTTTAAAGTTCTGTTCCTCTGAAATAGAAGCCTTTTCAATTCCCTTAAAATCAGACCAATCTCTGATAAGCCAAGCCTTCTCTAGTCACTGGGACACGATATTTATCACAGTAACCTCAACTTCACAGCAAATGCTCCTTCGATGAGAGTCTTAGCATCTATGTGCTTCTCTATATTGTAATCTCAAATATTCAGAATATCAAATAATGTTTCATCATGTGTAGTCCTTGGGGCATTCCTTTTCTGATATTTTGCATCCGATGACTCTCTTTTGTTGTTACTTGTCTCCGCCAGGGCAATGCAATTTTTGTGAGAATTCCTTTTGGGCTGTAGTTGGTTTGTTTGCTCTTTGAGCAGCATGTGCCCTGCATGGCGCAAGTGTCCCCACAGAGTAATTATAAGTGCCCTTTGCTAGAGCCCCAAGACTTTCATGAATCTTGTACCCATACCTATATCATATTCTTGGCTGTGGCTGGTGTAGAGTAAATCCAGTTCTCATTTCCATGCACAGCAGAAAGTAGGGAGCTTTAGCTTCTCCAGAAAAATTCTTCTTCACAAACAGGTAAGCGTCTTTGTCATCTTGTACTTATTGATCAAGTTCATGGAGGCTCTCTTTTACGGACTTGGGCTCTCCTATGGTCCCAAATCAGGTCCAGGTTTCCCCCTGCCCCACGTGTAAGGCCATGTATCTTGGCCTCCCTGGGGTTCAGTATTCCAGACAAATAAGACAACTTCTCAGGTTTGATACTTTTGTCAGTGCCAAGTGAAGTTAATTACTTTAACATTGACATTTACAACACATGGTGATTTTTTCTTATTGTCTCTTCTGGATGTTGTTACTATTATCATCATCACCATTATGTTATGATTATGAGATTATGATACATGATTATGATATGATTGCAATATGGTATGGTTATGATATGACATTGTGATATTACTGTCAACATTATTATGAGGAATTATTGGGTCCATGTTAGGTCTGTCAGCCCTTAATTCAGTCTGAACATTGATTTAACATTCTTTCCCCACCTGTGATAATGGCCTTCCATTTATTTTGTGTATTTTTGCTACTGAAATCAGGGCCTTTACAAAACAGAGAGACTGTTGCAGCAGAGGCATTAGGAGATAACCTTTATGCGGATAAACTTTCATCAGGACTATTAAAATCACACCACATAAGTAAAAGAAGATAGTTGCTCATTACATTTATACAAAAGACCGTCTCTAGATACACTCACATTATCTCTATTTTCAACCCATGAACTGCTTCTTTGCTCATTGATTCATCAGGACAGTGTTTCTGGAAATACTTATTCATTGCTTCAGAGGTGTTATGCTTTGAGGGGTTCAATGTACAGAGGTGAATAAAATGAATAGAAGTGTATCCACATTCTCAGGAAATTTATACATTAAGTGGCTACAATGATCAATGATCAAAGACAGAAATTAAGCCATAAGGGGGAAGGGGTATTTTTACCTGCAGATGTGAAGAGACTCAGGAAAGGAATAATCACTGAAGTGACCTTGGGATGAGTGAGAAGATCAGGGTGACCAGAGACTAGAGGTGGGAAACAGACACATGGATGTAACAGGGGTAAATGGTGAGCGTGTCTGTAACTAGTGAAGCAAGAATTCGGATACTGAAGGTGACTAGGGGCCATACCACACTGAGATTGGTAAAGCAAACAGAGGTGATGATGTCAATGAAAGAATAGAGTGCATTTTTGGTTTCTATGAAAATCAGACCCTGATACTTCACTTACGAACACACCTTAGCAATTCCTCTCCTCTTGTGGACTCCTATTTAGCACAATTCGAAGATGATTTTGCCAGAAGCAACTAGGATGGATGACAGAAATTTTTTTTTTCCTCCTGCATATTTTTTATGGACAACTCTGAAATGGCAAACTGCTGAAAGAAAATGTGGTGCTTGATGAAATCAGGTGGTGTGTTCGTGAGGGCTCAATGTGTTCAGGCACTTGTCAGTGCACAGTGGGAGCCAGAAGGCGAGGGGCCGGTACACTTGAGATGAATCCTCATCTTAAATCAAACAAACAAAAATCAGAATCTGAGCATGGAGCTTACAGTTAGAAGATTTACTTATTGGGGTCAAGTAATGTCCCCAATACTTGGACAAGAAGGAAGAGATATGGACCTAACCAACTGTTCTGCAAATTATTCTGCCATGGACTTTCAGGTCTGTTTTGGCAATTGAGAGATGATTTTTGTTTCTTAAAGATCCTTCTTTCTAACACTTTATAATCAGACTCCCATAGCCTTCCTTGAGGTCCTTTTTTGAGTAATTGATCAGTGTATTTAAATTCAGGAAATAAGTTGAATGTCATGTCTTGGTATTTTGATTTTTCAATATAATATGTCACTGGAAGGTGATAGTATTTGCAAAAATGGGTTCTTAGCTTCATTGCAATATAAATATATAATGCTAGGATTTTTTTCAATATAATGACCAATTTTATTGAGAGATCATGAGAAGTACATTATGCCTTTGATAAACTATGCTGGAATTATTAGTATAACACTGCATTGGAATGGGCCTCAGCTTAGTTATGTTAGCATAGCTTGTTTCTTAAATATATCCTCAGTGATATCCATTGTATGAAAATATCTTTGTATGAGAAAAAAATCTCTGCAGTGAGTCAGAAAGAAGATGTCATAAAAAATGGCAGTTATGTCCCCAGGCTCCTCCTCGTCTGTTCTTCAAAGTCTCAGCTAGGGAAATAAACAGGTTTCGATGGAGTTTGCCTCTTCTAACACCTTAAACTATTATACATTAGCCCAGCCACAAGAGAGGGTGAGAAACACGAAAAGAAACATGTTTCCCGAGAAAGTGTCCATTTAGAAGTGATTGGCAATATTCTGATTTCTAGATTTTTCACACTTCTTGACAATCTAAAGATATTTCTTCACACCTCTTGCAGAAGTCAACCTGCGGAGCTGCCGCACTTCATTTTGTGGTTCACATACCAGCCGGCTGAGCAAGGCAATGCTCGGGGGAGCCTGCTGACATGGAAGCTGCTGAGAAACAAATAAAATGCTGTTCAAAATGGCCTGGATCCCAGGTCTGTGCTCGGGGCCCTCTCTGCCTTGCAGTGATGATGTACATACTTTGGGTTGGGTTGGTGATAGGGTCCTTATTCTGGGATTTGCAAGAATTCCAAGGTATATTTAACTCTCATGGATGTTTTTAAACTAATCAACTATTTTTTTAGAGTCACTATAAAATCAAGGGGAAAACGTAGAGGTTCCTGCATCCCCTTGGACCCATGTGTGCACTTCACCACGTTATTATGCAGTGTTTATTACTAATTTTATATCTGCTATTCTTGTTTTACTAATGACATTGGTAAGTGCCCTGATTAGGAATACCAGGCCTTGTTCTTTCAGTGTTCCATCCTTGGTAGGTATTCAGTGCAGGTTGGGTCCGGACGCCAGGCCCTCGGAGCCCATTGAGACCATGTCGTACGTATAGATGCCTTGATCACATGAAACCACTTGATACAGTGAAATGGCACTGACTTTGGAGTGGTTTGTATTCTTTCCATACATTTATGAACAACTAAATTTATTCTTCAGAGTGTTTTTTTTTTGGGGGGGGTTCATGTAACATAAGCAAAATGTCACTGCTTTGCATGAGTGTTGTTAAGAGAACGTGTGTACTGAGAATGTGTACACACTACACCTAGCACAGACTTTGGGAAGTAACTCAGTGAACGTCATGCTCTCCCATCTCTGAATTTACCTAAGATTCATTTTTTTCAATTCTCACCCAGAATTCATATACTTTTGTCTTGCTTGAGTATAAAATAAATTAATAGTGTATGTCAACGCAGAAGAAAGGAACATTGGTAAAAAGAGATCATAGGAAAAGTAGAAATAGAAAATATAAAGTGGAAATTCCAAGTTTCAGATGATGAGAGATGTTCTTAGACCCTGGAACATTTTAGAAGAATCTCGCATAGACTGTAGCAGCTTTACTGCATTTCAAGTTGTGTACTTGAACTCTGGCCCTTTGAGATTATTATGCAAGGGGCATGCAAATATAGTTCTTATGTTCATGAAAAAGGAATTTCTCAACCTTTTCAAGAACCTGGTAATACCCCTGTGCTATTAGATGTCAAAAATATCTGCAGTTTTTCAAACTCTTGGTTTAGTGAAAAGGTACAAGTGAGGGGACTGGGGCTCTCTCATTTTGGCGCCTGTGTCACTGTTCTCGAATCTTGGGCAAGGCATTTGGAAGCTTCATCATCTGGGAATAAGCAGCCATCACAGACCTGTTCCAAGGAACAAGTATGAAGAATAAAAACACTGCACAGAGACTAAAGTGGCCGGCAAACAGCCGCCTGCTTTAAGCTACAGAAACATACCTACTCTGAGGAGCCAAGGAAAGACAAAATAGAGGACAAAAGCAGACTGAAAAGGGATAAAAAGCCATCCTCACTATAATAAGCCATCTAAGAGGAATGGTTTTAGAGAACACACAGTGTAAACTAATTCCAATTAGATCACGGCAGGTGAACAGTACTGTTTACACCGAAGACATTTTTTACCCTGGTTTTTGATGAAAAAGGGATTGGGAAGTTTCATTGTGAAATTAGGTTTGCTTTTAAGAACAATAAATTTATGAAATAGGCTACAAACATGTCTTGGGAAGCCAGACACTATAATGGTAGCTGATTAAATACACTCAGTGACTTGCCATTTGCGACAATCTCCCTCAGTAGGGAGAGGAATAATGTCACAGGAACGGCATTGAGGAGGCAGAAGGGATTGACTGGACTGGAATGATAAATGGGCAAGGAGGTTATATTACTTCTGAGAGCCGGAGAAACTGAGATTACAATGGCTGAAGAAAAGGCATTGAAGAGCGGAGATATGATTGAAGCTTTTAAGATGTTAAAAAGGATAGTAAAGGTCAAAATAGATAAGCTTTGCGAACGATAATGACAAACACTGAAATTTAAGAACACATTCTAAAAATAAGCTGTGGATAGAAGGAGATTACTTTTTCTGTTGTTCAGTAAAACCCTGCATACTCTGCCCACTTCTAAATTATCTTTATTTTGTTGAACAAAATAGCCCAGGAAGGCGTGGACCCTAAAACATCCTGCACCTTTGCAAGGCAGATAGAGATTCAAGCTAGAATTAAAATTGCAATTCATGAAATGTTCCTGAGGCTGCACATTTATTTTTTCAGAGGGCCAACGATAGAAACATGAATAATATGTGACTTTTTTAAAGTCCTATAAACTTTGTTTCTCTAATGAATTTTTTCATTTCCTTTGGCCAAGATTCATATGAGTATTATCACGATGGGATTATTTTTAAATTCACGTATTATCTTGGGAGATTCAGAGCCATGCCAGGGGTTGGTGTAAATTAAAATCTTGAATGCTATGAGGACATCTCCATGGCATGAGCCAAAAACAAGTTTTAGTTTGTTTGTTGATTTGTTCCTTACCCTGGTCCAGACATCTTTATAATCTTTCTAACAGTGGACAATTTTGTTTGTTTGTTTGTTTTCTCTTTACTAAGCATGTCACTCCTGCGGACTTGGCCCAAACAAGTCTCCTTTTTAGCACTGCCCTCTTTGCCTTACTCAAGGCTGAATCTGCTGTCACTGTGGGCCTCAGGTTTTCAGTTGTCTATTTTTGTCTCTGCAGGGGTTTCTTACATTCTAGCCATTTAAATCTTATGGAAAGAATGTGATTTTGTACTTAGCATTTCTGTATTTGTCAAGCAGTTGTCCATATTGCTTAGGAGCACAAGCTACTGGGTCTCTCTGCATCTTTTAGTGAATAAATAAATGATAAGATTAAATTGGTGGTTTCACTGAATTATGTGGATTGATTAGCAATAATGGAAAATCGGCAAATGTCATTGCCCTAGGTATGTATCCCCAAGACATGAAAAGTTCTCGAAGTCACTTCAGGGATTTTCTCGGGGAAGGGCGGACCTTTATGTTCCCCTGTCCTGACCTGTGTGCATTCGTTCCTGTGACTCTAATCGTGGGGAGTTCTGTATATCTTTTTTTTTCTTTTTTTTTATTGAATGGTAAACTATGTACATTAATGCACTTCTGGGGTACAGTGTGGGGTTTTTACACACAATCCGAAACATTTCCATCAAACTGGTTAACATAGCCTTCATGTCATTTTCTTAGTTATTGTTTTAAAACGTTCACATTCTACTCTTAGAAAGATTCACTTGTACCCTTGTAAGATAAACCTCAGAAGTGATCCCTCCAATCCCCCTCCCTCCACCCATTAGAGTTCTGTATATCTTGATGGTCTCTTTCTTCTGGTCCTGAAGGCTTAGTTACTCATCTCCTGATCAACAATTCACAATTGACTCAGAAATCACAAAGAATATGGCCATGAAAAATTTCCTTCTAGTATTCCTCCTGAAGGTCCACCTCAAACCTCCAGAAAGTCACCTGCAAGGTATCTTTATCCTGCCTAGTCTAGTCCTTAGTGCCCTCTGGTAAGGAAGGCCAAATAATCTGCAGATGTACATAATTATCTCAAAACTAACCTCAAAACTATGATAGGCATAGTCTGTCCTATGCCTATCACCTCTGCTTCTCCCAGATAGATCCGAGGAACTGAACTCCCATTACCTTCTATGGACACTGTTGTAGGTCAGGTTACAACATGTCCCAGGCTCCCTAGAACAATCCAAGCTTTATCTGGGTTGCTGACATAATTATCAAAGTGCTTCTTTCCATTCTCGAAAGTAAACTAGTGTGGAAAACAAATAATGTTGCCACCCTACCTCCAGTCTAGTTCATGCAAAGCCTGAATCTGGGAAATGATACAACCATCTGTTTCTTTACCCTTGAGTTAGTCCTGTTTGGGAGTGAATCCATCATCCTTTAACTTGCTGTGGCCCAGCATTGCTGGGCTTCTCAAGTCTCTCCACTTACCTGGTGTTCCTTCACTGCCATGTAGAACCTCAGTCTGAGAAACCACAGCAATTCCCAGATTTCTACGTAGCCATAACCCATGGTTTTTGTCCACATTCTTGGTTCAGGCCATAGGACTGGATTCTCACCTTGTTCTGAAGATTTTAGATTTGTTAACTTATCTAATCTTCCAATTTGTTGACCAATATTCCAATTTTCCTTCAATCCTGAAAGTTGACTCTTAACCCCAGCCAGTGCCTCTCTCCTTCCATCTTTCCATCATCCTCGATTTTCAATTGAACCTCCATTTGAAATCATTCAGTATCATCTGCTGAGTCCAGTTGCTGAGAGACCTCATTGACTGGATCATGTCTGAGTTGGTTTCTCTCAGTGGATTTTTGCCTCCAACCAATCTTACCCTAAACCTTTGAAGTCAGCTTCACTGAACTGCCCAGATCCCTTACTCCTTATTCCATCTTATTTGACATTATTTTTTTGGGCTACCACTTCTGTGCAATCAATGATCCAACTTACCTGAATCTGAATAGGTTTTAAGCTAGGAATGTTTACAAACAAATAGGAAAAAAATATATACTCATATATCAGGTGTATCGGGAAATCAATTTGTTCACATACCAGTTTTAAAAAGATTGCTATCTTTCTTGTTGGTGTTCAACTTTCTGTATTTAATCTATTGTTTTCATGGTAATAAATTGCTTAAATTCAATGTGGTTAAAAAAATACTTATTCAAAAATTACTACTTAATCTCTGCTGTGGGTCTTGGGTTAGGCTCAGTGAGAAGTGCAGAAATAAACACGACATATGCTTTGTCCCCTGCAGGGTCCAGTCTGGTAGCAAAGCTTCCTAATTTAATATATTTTTGCATATGTGAGGATGATCTTCATGTGGAATAGATACAGAGATGAACAAGAAAAATCGATGTGCCTGGGATTCTAATCGTAACAAAATGTGCCACATTCAAGGTTCAGAAAAAAACACCAGGAAAAGCACAAAATTATCAAAGAAGTTGTGTAACAGAGTGACAATACAAGTCTCCTTGATGTTGATTTGTGGGAAAAAGAACTAAGCACAAAGTGGAAATACTGTGTGACTCCTGGTATCAAATGCAGGTAGACGGTGAAATACAGTGGCTCCCAGATGTTGCCCCTAAAGTCACCATACACAGGGAAAATGGGGAAATTGTAGCTAAAGCTGCCTTTCTTTACAGAATATTCATTGCAAAATTTTAGAAAATATTCTCCATGTGTTGGCTGACACTTTGTAAACTTTCATAATGAATATTTTGTAAATAAAGGTACATTTAGATATAATTTCACATTTGTCCTATGTATGGTGACCTTAGGGGTAATTTTTGGTGTGCTTGGTGTCAACCTCTAACTAAATAGAGTAACTGTTCCTATATAAATCTATTAATTAAATTGAAAGCTTCAAATGCTAAGACTTTAAAGGAGCCTTGTTCCCTCCCGCCATTGTTTTTTCTATTTAAATGGCTGAAAGGGAGCATATTTTCCTAAGCTTTTTTTTTGGGGGGGGGTTATTTTATTTTAAAATTTGAAGTCCTTTTAACTGGGTTGAGAGGAGCATAGTGAAATTCAGGGGTCACAGAATCAGAAAATTCTGGAGTTTATTCCTAGCTCTGCGACGCTGACTCCACGACTCCTGGATGATGACTGGCCACAGGTGATGTTTTTTCCTGCCTTGTGCTCCCCTCTTTTTTGAGCACTGGGATTCTGCACTCTTCCTGTCTGTTGACCTCACTCCTTCTTCCTTTCCTCTGTTGTTCTCACTAGTCTTTGCAGTTGGTGGGAGAGGGAGGAGGGAGACAATATAAAACAAAATGAAAAATCTTCTACCCATCCATTCAGTTCTTAGCTGTTCTTCAGAGGCCAATATATTCACAAGGTGCCACTTAGGAATATGTTAAAGTTGCTTCATCAAAATTGATACTGGCTATAGACTTAGTTAGGAAAACATGTTTGCTGTTTATCAGGTTTTGTGAAAACCTAATGGAGATGTCTGTGGTGGGAGGGGTATTATCTCAATTCAGTTTTATATAAACTTGGGGAGAATCAATCCACCTCCTGAAGTACTGTGGAGCCCATCAGGTCTCTCCTGCGTTTTTCATGCATAAAATTGACAGAATTCTTTTTTTCAGCTGTGGGCCCTGAATATGAAATTCTGCCAATAGTCAATGAAAAATAATTCTTAAAATCCCATATCCTCTCTGAGTCTTCTTAGATTGATTAGA
This sequence comes from Galagoides demidoff, assembly GCA_963574575.1. NCBI lineage: Eukaryota > Metazoa > Chordata > Mammalia > Primates > Galagidae > Galagoides > Galagoides demidoff. The sequence goes on along the minus strand of CAUYQV010016736.1, from coordinate 47,747 downwards.
ATTTTACATCTCTTCTGCTGAAATATCTACTATAAACAAGAACTTTGCATCTTCCAAATTGTTTGTCTTCTGGCTTTTTAGTTTTAAAATTGACTTTATTTCAAAAGAAGTACAAAGTGAAGAGTATAATAATGATTATGAAAAGAAAGGGGAAACTTTGGAAACAAAATTACAGGAGAGCAGAATGAAGCCATTTTAGGGCAGTGACTATGTGTCACAGTTAGTAAGTATCAGAATTTTCTTGTAAGACATGAAAAATAAATTTTTGCTTAATTAACAAAAATCACTAAGTTGGCAGAGTTCATTTTCTTCATGGTTCTATTATCTCACCCAGTGGGCAGTAATTATTCTTCAAATGACCCTATTATTTTTGTCTTATTAAATTTTGTTGATGATCACTAACGGAATTTGATGTATAGTTCGTGGAAATGGTCTCCCTTCTTATTATATGTGTTTAGCTGAATGAAGCCTCCTAAATTAATGCTACCTTCTTTGACATCTGGTGTAGTCTTATTTATTACCAATCCAGAAGCTCCGTGAGGGTCTAGGGAAACTGTTTTCCAACTTAAGTATATCTCTCACACACCAAATTTTAATAAGATGTATTTAATTGTCATTTACGTAGATATTCCCCATGTGGCAATACAGATTATCTGCCATCCCAGAAATAATTGCTAAGATAAAAGAAGCAGCTATTAAATTGCAGTGAAATAAAGTCATACTCTTAATTATGGGCCTGATGTGCAATAGTATACTTGTCACAATTCTGATATCAGAATAGAGACCATGGAAGAGTCATTATAATACATCTCACAATGTTTAAACGGGGTATGGTTCTAAAATATAACAGATATTAACCAAAATATTTTCAGAGATATTAAAACCCAAAGCTACATCTCCATGAAAAGACATAAGGAAAGGGTAAGGATGTGTGCCGTAAGGAATAGTTAAGCCGATACCAGAGAAATAAATGTCATCGAAGGGGGTGGGTCAGTCTACACTGACAGATTCCAGAAGAAATTTACTGTGATCATATGCAAGGATGCCCCATAGTAACCCCTGAAGTATGGCTTCCAGTCTGCTTGGACTAATACAAGGGCACATTTTTAGTGAGAAATTGGAGGTTATACCCTTTAGTATTTTTAAAATAAAATTCACCTTGGGAATTAGGTGAACTTTTAATGTTACTGAAAGATTTATGGCAGGGGTCATTATTGCTCCCCTTATTGCCCCAGAAGTTAGGAAGCTTACAACTGGGTTCATGCCAATGGATTTAGTGGGAAGGACATGGGCACTCGCGGGTCTGGCTCATAAAAGCAATCCACGTGGTCCTTCAGCTCCTTTTTCCCGTGTGTGACCTTAAGGCCACATTCTTCAGATGGTACAGAAACAAAATAAAGAAGAGCCGTCTGGCTCACTCACAATGAATTTATGTGAATAAGAAATTAACCTTTACGTTGTTATGCCAGTGGGATTTTGGCCTTTATTTGTTACCACAGCATTGCTTATTTCACTCTGTCTAAAACATAAACTGATACCATAAGTGGGCAGCTGTAGTCTGTCAAACCTACAATAAGGGACACATTTTCAGGCGCGAGCAACAGGGATGAGGACACTGATACCAGAGAAAAGAGGAGGCAGGGAGTTCTTCATGCAGTAGCAAAATGTGGATTGGTAACATGGTTTCTTATGCTCACTTTGCGGCAGATCACATGAGAAATAAATTCTAATTGCCACTGAGACTTGGTGGATTTACCGCGAGCCACAGCGCAGATGAGCCTGATCTGACTAATACACAGCCGCTCCCTAGTTTTCCCTGCTAGTTTTCCAAGGTCGACATGTCTTTTGACAGAGAACACAGGTGGAGCTGAAGCACTTAACATTCTAGGTAAAAGTACTGAAATATTGAAATGCATTTGTGAGTTCAGTCACTATTTTTAAAACAATAGCTGACTCCAGGACTATGCTTATAGTTGTAGGGAAAAATGTAAAGACCTTTTTCCCATAAAGGACAACTGGATAACTCTCAAACAGGTAAAATTATGAAATAACCAAAGCAGAATTCACTGTGGAAGACACACAGAGCAGTGCACACAAAGTACCACAGGAGACAGATGAGAAATGATTTGTAGGTGGGAATTCTGGAAATTCAATATCAAGGAAGGAATATTTAGGTGGCCTTCAATGGAATTGCCAGGGGAGTTGGGAGAAAGTTGGGGGTGGAGTAGAAGGAGGGCATTACAATAACAAGCCAAGTTATCACATAGTACGGCATTCAGGGCTGTCCAACAGTACGGACAGGTGATTGATTAAGGTCTCTTCCTATTTACTCTGAGAAGGTAGCAAAAGACAAACGAGGATAAGACTACTGCTCCTCAGTCCAAAATGTTCTTTCAATCACCTGATTTCATAGGAAAAGCGTTTCTAGTCATACACTGCATCACCCAACTAGGTACTAATTACAGACATTTTTTTTTGTTGTTTTTCTCTCTTGGACAAGGTAGTAAACTCAGCGATAAGGGTCACCTTTTTTCCCTAAAGTTTAGTAGCCTATTTAGCATAAGACAAGTATTTGTTTTTATCTGATTGGAGAGATTTTCACAAGTGGTTCTAGAGTATACTTTTATCCCACGTTCTTAGTGACCAGGAAATAAGATCCGACCTCGACTAAAAACATGCCTCAATCCCACCAAGATTGATTGGATTAGATGTATATTACGGAGAAAATGATCAATGTACCCATAGAAAATCCAATATTCTAGAGAAAAGGATAATAAAAGAAATATACTTTTATTTAGTCATCAATGTTATTTGATTGAAAACTAACGTGATAGAAAAGCCACATGCAACAGTTTTATGTACACACACACACACACACACACGTATACATAAGCATGTCCATATATCTCCTAGCAACAACTTTACAAATGTAGTCCTTATACTTGGGCAGATTGATTTAGCTCACTCATAAGAGGAGAAGCACCACCATCTGCCACTGGAATTTCTTCCCAGTGGCTTTCATAGGACAAAAGATGATTTGAGATTCTGACTGACTGTATCCATTCTTATTCTTCTGTTGCCCTGTGTATAGATTTATACACCATTTCTGACATATTATGTGGCAGGCTTTGGGCTCACTGTGTCATATGCAGCATCTCATTTTATGTAATCTGTGTAGTAGCATAAGATAGGAAACAGTAGTCACATGTGCTTATGTTTAAACTAAGGATTAGAGACTTCAGCTGGCGGTGTCAGTATGCAAACTTAGCGCTGCTGTACTCTGAAGAGCACACTGCAAGCAATCAAACTTCAGAGCCCCAAATTATGATGTCACAGAGTATTCTTTGACAGCCATACTATCACCTGCATGCTTGGAAGAGAAAGAACAAAGCTCAGTGCTTTAAAGCTGTCCTTGTGTTGCCATTGTTCTGATAACTAAATGCAGTTGTTTCAGTAGTCAAGAGAAATGATTTAATGAGATAAAAGGTTATTTCCTAAGAGAAAGGTATCCAGCAAAACTTGGGAAACATCTAGGTTAAGTGAAAGCAACTGAAATTTTCAGACAAGTGAAGACCTTTATTTAGCTTGATCCATTTCATTTTTTCTAAAACATTAATTTATTTTGAATCTAGAAATGCAATCTTAAATGCATCATAAATGGTTTCTTCTACAGACTTCAAATCTAAAGTTTCATTCAATGAACTTAATAAAATACGTGGCTAATGTGATATTATAAGAAAATTTATAAAAATTAGATCAAATTTTTATACCATTGAGCAAAATCCAGCTAAAGCACAGATTTCATCTACAGGTGTAAGAAAAATTTTTCCCTCCTTCCACGACTTCGAATATGTAAGTTTTAGTTATTTTATAAGGATTGGTCTTATTATGCAAAGTTATAAATAACTGAGTGTCTGTGTCACAGACAGACCCCACACACAGATGCATTTAGTTATATTTTGCTTTCAAATAACAATTTTGGTTATCCAAAGTATAAGCATTGAAATCACTGAAAATGTCTTAGAAAATGGAAATACTCTCAGTTATTCTTGATTCACGTTGCCATTTTTTGGCACAAGGTCTATAGACATAACATTTCAGAACTTTTCCCTAGATTATTATATTTATTCATCTATCTAACCATACATTCATTCAAATACAACCTTGATTGCAAATATTTGCTTAAATTTTTAGATATCTCTGTAAATAGGAAAAATAATATTTGCCCATTTACTGTAAGGTATATGTGAAGGTTCTCACTATTTTGGTGGAAGATTTTGCATTAATCCAATTTACTATTATGAAGTTAAAGTTAAATCTATTGCTGGAAATGTCTACCTAAAACAGAGTCACTCAAGCAGAATCAGAAATCAAAGGAAAAAATAATGTTAGCTATTGTTATATTGTTAGATGAGGTTCCTATTATAATTTATGAGCTATAACTTTAAGCACTATGTAACAGAATACTTTGAAATATCAAGTCTTTTTTTTTTTCAGAAAGAGGCTTATTTTCCTATAGCAATGATAAGGTGATCTAGACCATGTTCAAGTTTTTACTCTCAGCAGTATCTGGGAAAGTTATATTCTATTCGAGAACATATCTTTTGTAACTTAATTTTAATTGTTAAGTGAAGAGATCTTTCAAACTGTTCTTCTATGAACTGCTTTGGGCATATCATAACTTAGGACCAACCTAATCTGGGAATTAAGAAAAAATGGAAAAAATTCATCAAAAACAAATTTAGGCAAAGATGCCACTCATTTAAATGAAGTTCTTAAATAACTTAAACCTTGAAAAGATAAAAATATATTAATTATAAATATATGTTGGGGGCAAAAAAGAGAAAAAGGTTTGGACAAAGACCAACAATAAGATGCAGTCTTATTTTTGCCTTGGTTAGAGTCTTGTATATTTATTTGATTTTATTATTTTTTTGAGACAAAGTCTCACGATGGTGGCCTCGGTAGAGTGCTGTGATGTCACAGCTCACAGCAACCTCAAACTCTTAGACTTAAGAGATTGTCTTGCCTCAGCCCCCAGGTAATTGGGACTACAGGCACTCGCCACAATGCCCGGCCATTTTTCTGTTGCAATTGTCATTGTTACTTAGTTGGCCTGGGCTGAGTACGAACTCACTAGCCTCCGTTTATGTGGCCAGCGCTCCAGAATCTTGTATATTTAGTATTTAGTATTATTATTATTACAAGGAAAGAAAGAGAAAACCACACCTTATCCAGATATATCACCAGCCTTTTTTTGGGGGGGGGAGCTTTCTTTTCGGGAGGTGGTTTTCTTTTGATAAACAGTTTGAAGTATAGATATAGGACTATATTTTAGTCAAATTATACTCTGTAACTTAAACTCCAATTCCATTAGGCAGATTTTTGATCTCTTCTTTTGATGAGCTTAAGGTTTTGAAAATTTTGCACAGAATATCAAACCCTGTATATCTTATGTTTTTCTATCTAACACTTTTTCTGCAAATCCCATTTTCCTAAATGATCTCTCCTGCTGACACACGTCAGACTGGTAGTTCTGGCTAGGGATATTCAATGCCTGTAATTAAAATGTAGATAAGTCCTCTTTGACATAAAAAAATTAATATAGCTTATAAAATTTGGGTGACAGTTCTTTTCTTTCCAAAAGCCTCTGTTTCTGAGTTGGTCCTGGGATAGGGAACACCCAGAGCTAATTTTCAATTTGGTGGCACTGTTCATAAATGTGAAATACTGGATGGCTGGATATTGGACCCGTTTCTCATTCCAAAAATATATTACAAACATCCCCTATGGTGAAATATAAAACACTACCATATAGATCTGTTAGAAAGAAAACTTTTTTAAAAGTTATGTTCTATTTAAGGATTTTTAGTATAAAAATTTGAGAAAGAAGAAACAATGGAGTGCTTTAACATTAATATTTTTTATTTTTCCCATTTCTTTCTATTACCACATAAAAAAACCTTTATTGCCTTATCACCTATTTTTTATATACTATTTTGATGTTCTTTAAAAATCTAAGCAAAAAAAAATCTTTGCTTGTATTCTAAATATTCCACTTATGGTTGAAAAGTAAAACTTTTTATGAAAGGATACAAAGAGTCCAACACTATGCAAATGGCTTGAGCTACATCTGTTATTTTTTTTTTAATGATGAACTAACTATAAATTTAGAAATGACTAACCATCTTGGGCAATACAATCTAAAGAGTTAATGCTCAGATCAGTTGCTTATCTAATCTGACAAGTTAAGTAAGTTACTATGTTGATAGAGTAAAAATGATTCTCTGTTAGGCCTAACAAAAAGTCAGCCATTTATAAATCTTCCTATGTATATGGCCAAGATCCAGAAAAATACCCATTGGGTTGAAGAAATTGACAAAACGTAAGTGGCTTTAAAAAATAAGAGATTGTTATACTCACCTCAATTTTAAAAGAATCTCATTCAACAGTTCCTAAAAACCTACCCTGTTCCAGGCTGTATGCGTCCATAATGTAACAGAGAAGGGAGAGATTATTCACATAAATGTAAGTGGTGTAGAAATAGGAAAAGAAAAGTTAAGGAAGTGCAATTATTTACATTATGTACTAAATAAAGTGTGACATTTTAGTTGGGTTTTGAAGGGTGAATGGAAATTTTCTAGCTAAAAGAAGGAAAGGAGAACACTCTCCACAAAGAGAAAGCCTGACTAAAGAGCACACAGGCGGGAGGCGTGTGCGGTACGTGTCAGAGGCAAAGCAAGTTCCCTGAATAGCAGAGGAAAGGGAATACACAAATGGGAAACAGCGTTACGAGAGGTGATGATGCTTTCATTATGAGCGCTATAAATACTATATTACAGAGTTAGCATTATCTTCTGGGCAATAACATGGGAACTTACATAGTTATATCAGCATTTATAAAGAAAATTCTGATGAGACTGTGAAAAGCAAATTGAATGTGGAACAGAAGAGAAGAACACAATCAAATTCAAATGGGGAGGGGATGGTGAGGAGAAAGGGGGAGGGGGAATTAGTGTGTCCACCTAACAGTAGACCCCTAATGTAAGGGTCTACGGCACACCTCCTGGATGAGGGGCACAACTACAACTTGGACTTGACCAAACCTAATTATCTATACCCTTGTATCAATTTGAAACTAAAAAAAAAAAAATTGAAAGTGGAGATCTAAGTGCCTAAGGTGAGGAGACCATGAAGGAGGCATTTTCAGTAAACAGCCCAGGAGAAGATGGCAGCAAAGGCAGTGTGAGGACAGGAATCTGCAGGTCAAAGGCAGCTGGTTACTACAGGTCACTACGAAAGTTTTGAGACAGACTATGTTATGGTCCATTATTTCACTTCCAAGAAACACAGCTTTTTTTTTTTTTTGGCCCAGGCTGGGTTTGAACCAGCATATGGCACCCTACTCTTTTAAGCCACAGGCACCACCCAAGAAACAGCGTCTGACAGCATCCTTTCTCATTCACCCAGGCCAGTTTTAACTTGCTTGCCTTATCCGTACTCCCAGGAAGGCTGCCTTATGTTTCCCGTTTTTTGTGTATCTAAAAACTTTCCTAATGATGCACATAAAGGAAATGAGAGGACTCAAGACCATAATGGCTTGAATTCAACTTGACCACTTTCAGGGGTCCTCAAACTTTTTAAACAGGGGGCCAGTTCACTGTCCCTCAGACCGTTGGAGGACCGGACTGTGGGCCCCGGGACGAGTCGGCTGCTAAGCAGGACAGGTAGCAGAGGCAAAAACACTCAGTGCTCTGGATAAATGTCCTAGGTAGGCTGCATGTGGCCCACGGGCCATAGTTTGAGGACCCCTGACTTAGATGCTGGAGTGGAAAAGGAAGACGGGATGGTGTGGACTCTGAAAGGGATGTTCTAGCAAGGAAATACAAAGCTGCTATTTTTTTAATAGGCCTTAGAAAATATGCTATAAAACCTCAACTATTTTAGAGACTTTGAAAAAGTATTAATAATTATGGAAGAAATAAAATACATTCGCCTATTTAAGAGGAGATATATCTTCAATTCTGTCATTCTCTAAACCAGGTCATATGTGTCAATTTGTAAACAGCTATGCTCATTAGTAATTGAGTGATTTTTACAGAACACCTTAGATACACATATGTATTTTTTATATTCTGATTTCCCCCCACATACATTCCTGCTATTTGTTTCAAATCTATTTTTTCTTACTGCACAAAATTTTCTGTGCCCTTTATTATTTAGTCATTCTTTTCTCTCCCTTAAAAAAAAAAATAAATAGACCAGTGGGGTAGCTCACACCTGTAATTCTAGCCTTCTGGGAGGCCAAGGCAAGTGGATTGCTTGAGCTCATAGTTTCAAGACCAGCCTGAGCCAGAGTGAAAAATAGCTGGGTGCTGTGGCAGGTGCCTGTAGTTCCAGCTACTGGGGAGGCTGAGGCAAGAGAATCGCTTAAACTTAAGAGTTTGAGGTTGCTCTAAGCTGTGATGCCATGGCACTCTACCAAGGGTCACAAAGTAAGACTCTGTCTCAGAAAAAAAAAAAATCAATAAATTAAATAAACCAATAAGCCCCTTCTTCCTCCTTCCTTGCACACGTCCCGACTCCAGCCTGCACCCCTGCATTCTACTCCTTATGTACCTACCCTGCTTGGACACGCCAGTGTCTAACTTCTCTGCGAAGACATTAGTAGTTCTATGGTTTTTTACCTTCTACATCTCCTAATTCTTGAATTTGCTAGAGTGTTTTTAGCTCACCAGACAAAACATGCTGCTTTGTGCTGGTGTTATTTTATGCGTTCACATTTATTGCACAAATCTTCATTTAATACCTTGTCCATGGAAGGTACCATTCTAGGAATTATATAAGTACACTATCTTTCATCTAACCTATTTGTCTTTGGGAGAAAAATCAGGTAGAGTTCACCTTTTCAGTCCTACCACAAACAAATTAGTGTACTCTTATACTGGCTCCACATGTGTGTGCATGGAGCATGTGTACTGAGCTTTGGAGGATGTTAATGCACATGTGTATAATCGTAATACTACGTTTTATATCTAAAAATGACATAAAAATGCTACTAAAATAAATTCACAATGATCAATCTCATCCTGAATTATATAATTGTATACAAAATTTATGTTCTGTCCTTCCTAAAATTTTACATATGACAAATAAGTAGCCTTTCGGGAATATCTGCCCATTATCAGATAGTGAAACATGCGCTATTCTCCAGCCTTTCTCCCTTTTCTCTCTCAAAGGACTGTTCATAGAATTATGCCACTTATTTTTTTCTTCAGAAATAGCACATAGGTGTTGAAATGTCAAAGTAAATGAAAAAGGAAAATTTCATCTTGACTGTGACAGCAACAAAAAGATGAATAAATAAACGCTGCTTTTTCTACAGAGTGAGAAAAACAAAGCCGAGATAAGTGCACTGTGAATAAAATTCTGCTTTTTATTATTGTTTTAAAAAGGAAAATGGTAAAACTCAAGGTGAAATATTTTGTTCACATCTGAAACACCGCTGGCAGAGAGGTGAAGTGATGTGAGTGTGACGACCTTGGAAAGGCACCAATGCTTACCAGGGAAGCAAAAACATCGAGTGCCTTTGAATCCTCACGAAGGAAATTATCGGTTGTGCCTGTCCCACCTCCTCTGAGCCCCCTGGGCCACTCAGGCTAAATAAGTGGATATCATTTGACAAAATGAACCTGTGATATGCTAAGAGACTTTGTAGGTTAAACACTTAGGCATACACACGCTCTCACGACAGAGCAGAAAAAGTGGGTTGAAGGACTTGGGGGAAATAGGAGCCCCTGTATAATAAACATATATGCCATATTTACTAAATACAGACAGTTATTAACTAGTTGATGGCCCTCAGTCATAATTAGATGTAGAGCTACAAACATTAGCTATTAGCCATGAGCAATAAGCTAGTGCCCCAATTTCTTAGATGCATCCATAGACAAATCAGGATCTATAATTATTTTTCTCTTACATAGAATTTTGATAATTAGAACACCACTACTGAATAATTTGGTGCAAAACACTTCCTATCCCCTGACTAATGTTGACTATGGCTAGAGTGTTCTATTAATAATTCCACACAGTAATTATTATACACCTCTCCAGATTGCTATGTCCTGATCTCCTTCCATTTGAGGAAACAATATCTGCAAATTCACATAAGAGAATTGGTGTCCTCTGAAATATTTCTCTAGTCCCAATTTTGATGACTGTACACTTACTTGTATTTATTTTATAAATTTTTGTTTAATCGGTTTCTACTCTTAGGGCCTATGCAATTCAATTCAATTTGTTCATCATGTGAGTCATCCGAACAGATTCCTGGAAGGGATGGCGTTGATGCTTACCAGTTAGGGTTTACCTCGGTCAGAGAAAGCACCCTGTAAAAACATTTCCCAAAGTGTATAGGCAAAAGCTCTTATTCCTTCAGGCTTCAAGGAGAAATACTTGTTAGTCTATTATGTTTGGATGTTGTCAGGGCTCAGAACACAATACCCCAAAGCATAGTGCCTTAGCCGGCTGTGTACTTTGAGCTGAAGAAGATTGGGGAGCTTTGGAAGTAAGTCCTCTCTGACCTTCTTGGCTTCCCTTTCTTCCTCTCCCTTTTCTCCTCCAGAAAGTAACAAAACAATTCCTCTCCCCAGTTCAAGCCATACAACATAGAAATTTTGCTCTCTGAATTTCACCACCTACCCTCTGAGGCCCTCATGTTATGAATGTCCCTCCCCAGCCCAGGGGGAATGAGTGTCTTACAGAAGACAGAAATGAATGTGGCCTTGCCACCTTCCCACCACTTTGTTACTGTGAACTCATACCTTCTTAGCCAATCGTGTTTCTTCATAACTATCCATTTCCTTCAGACTTAACATAGAAATAGTTTTCTCTGGTCTTTGGGTCTATTTCTGAAGGTGCCTATGTCTCAAAAATTTTGATAAATTAGTTTTTTATGCTTTTTTTCTCCTTTCTCTCTTATGGAGGTGTCAGACATGAGCCTTGCAATGGGTGAGGTAAAAGTATTATGTATCCCCTACAATGCCCTTACATATTTATCTCTATTTTAATGTTTCACATGCCTATTGAAAGCTCTGAGAGATCATTTATCAATACTGTCATTGGATCGTTTTTATTATATACACATACATAACTTTATTTTATTATCTGTGTTCTCCTAATTTAGTTTTCTGAGATGGCTGCATCGATATTTGACCACATGTCTTGCTACTTAGGGAGACTGTCTCTGGCCTGCAATTTTACAAAGTTCAGATTTTAAATGTTAAGTTTCAATAACAATTTCTATGACCTTTTGTGACCTGTCTTCTTAATTACCCCAGGGTATGAATTTTACTTTATACCTCCCCAATACTGAAAAAACGCGAGACAGTTGATATTTATCCATTGGAAAGATTGTTTTTCTATTTTTCAAGAGAAAATTTTGGTCTGCTCATTTCCAGATGCTTTGTTATATTTCTTTGAGTTTGCTGGAACGACGGTAGCAATTGGAAGGTGAGTAGCTTCTGATTTGAAGGTGAAAACTCCTTTATAGAAAATAGAAACACAGTGATAATTCCTTTGTCACGTCATTAATCTTCTCCCTTCCTCACCAGTAGAATCCGTTCACAGTTTTACTTATGTCACCTTCTTACACCCTCTGTTCTTTAAGCTATGCAGGGTCCCATGTAACTGCTCGTACTAGCCACTAATGATACTTACAGATCACCGAGCTGAAGATCTATCCCATTAGACTCACTGCCTATTACAAAAAAGCAAATCAAATTAAACTGCAAACCGGTATTCATCTAAAAGCCTGGGCCTTGTTATGAGTGAGGAAAACATAAAATTCATAAAATGCTTCAAGGAATCATTTTGCAACATATAATTGATCATCCTTTTTGTTTATGCCTAAACTGATAAAGTAATTCTTTAGGAAATAAGCAAGTGATAACTTCTTTATGTTTTGGAAATATGCAATAACCCAAGAAAATCCCTGGATTGCCATATCCGGAGCTGAAATAAATATACCTGGTTGGGTGGTCACCCTGGGTCCCAGTTGGCCAGTGACTGTACCGGCCAGCCCATGAAGGTAAAGGAAATAGAACTCCCAGGTATACGCTTGTATCAAGGCCAGAGTACGCTAAATATGTCTCTTTCAACATTTACATCATCCCTCCCTAGCTTCCAAGGCTTCCCTCTTTCCTGACATTTTCCTCCTGTGAGGAAGTCTCAGGTATTAAATGTTAAACTAATTATATTCTCAGATAAAACACTTTGGAGGGAGAAATATGTAGTCACTCTTAGAGCCTACTGGGAAGACCTCCGATCGATTTTATGCCAACAGATGAGGTTACCAAAGCTCTCAGCAGAAAGTGTGCTTGTCTGAACTTCTTAATAATTGCATTCCTCTTCATTGGTCTATAGTTGAGTCATGATAATTTTTTATACTGTTCATAGCTTTGAGTTAGCTGCACAGAGATGATTTTCAATGAATAGTTGTTGAGTGATTCAAACCAAAACCTACTGTCAGGACTGATTGCGGGAGAGTAACACTCCAGAAGGGTCACCAGGATCTCACTTTGCTAATTATTGGAGCATGCCTCTTTGTAAAATCTACAACAGCATTTCTATCAAAGGATCTAGGGCTTTTTTACAAAGCCATTTTCTCCTGGTCTTCTGAAATTTTATTAAGCCTTTTTACGGACTTTTCTGGCATACAGGTTTGCAAATGCTGACAAGATTTCCTGCACAGGCGTGCACTGTTAATCCATCAATGCATTTTTTTCTAGAGTCTTTTTAACCTTAACAGAATTTCCTAATATTCTTTACGTTGGCCAAAATTCTGAGTAAACTTATTTCTAATAATTAATTATTAAGATAATAAATTAACATAAAACTATAATCCACCTGGCAGCGCCCGTGGGTTAGTGGGTAGGGTGCCAGCAAATTCATGGAGGCTAGTGGGTTCAAACCCAGCCTGGGCCAGCTAAAGCAACAATGGCAATTGCAACCAAAAAAAAAAAAATGTCAGGCATTGTGGCAGGTGTTTATAGTCCCAGCTGCTAGGGAGGCTGAGGCAAGAGAATTGCTTAAGCCCAAGAGTTTGAAGTTTCTGTGAGCTGTGATGCCACAGCACTCTACCCAGGGCAACAAAGTGAAATTGTCTAAGAAAAAAGAAAAAAAAGAAAGAAAGAAAGAAAAAAAAGAGAAAAAACTATAATTTACCAAAATATCTGGAAAGATCAAAACTTGCTGAATGCATTGATTTTTGAAAGCTATCTGAAAATGGCCCAGGATCACCATTTGGCTAAGCATCACTCAAGGGAATCATGTATTCATGTCATTACCTTCCATTAAAGGAACCAAGGTTGGGGCCTCTAAAGAGCCCTCATTACAGCTGTCATTCTGAAATCTCGGCTCATTCTGATTAACTGTCAATACCATGAGTCTTTCTTTCAATCTTCCCAAGGCATAGGGTTTCTAGTGTTATCTAGGAATCCATCATCAGTTATATGCTATTATCTCAGTAATTGGAGAGGAGTGTCTGACTGAAATCTCTACACCAAAATGAAGAAGGGTAAAAATTTCTTTCATCGCACTCTTAGCACTTAGGTTATAAGCACAGATTGATTTGAGCTCATCCGATTATCCCTGGTACCAATTCATTCTGTCAGGCTTCCTCACATAAGGTTGCTTTAGTTAAAACTCTGTGGTGATTTTGGGTGTTTGAAAGCTGGAAAACAATTAAATATTGAAGGTGGTTACTCCCTTTTGAAGGAAATAGAGATGTGTCTCTCTCTTTGAGACACACTATTGCTTAGTTTGGAAAACCTTCTTGCTGGTGATTCTTCATGCCTCCCCCAGGCCATTTTCCATCCTTCTTTGCTCTGCTTCAAGTCACCAAAGGCTGGCCGTGGACACTGGGTTTTCGTGCTGGCTGACATCTGGTTGGATTCAGATAACTGGAGGCACCGGCAGAACAGAGAACGACAGAGAGAATGCAGGCATTTCTTCTCCCCCTTTTCCAGCCATAGACTCTCATTTTTGGAAGTGGCTGAGCCAGCAGTATTCTTCCTACAGGGTAATCCCCCATTCAATGTTCACATTTTATAAGTTCCCAGAACACTGTTTTCTTCCATTATCCTGTAAGAACTGAGCAGAAGATACTGCTTCTCCAAAGTCACTCACCTCTGCATCCCTTCTGGGTTCCCGTAACCTGGAGTCCATACACTCCACAATCTGGAATCTTCTTGGGGGTAGAGATTGTGGCCTTGTTCATCTCTTTATCTCTATCAGATAAAGAAGATTATCTAGGCATACCAGGTGCTAATACATGCTTAAAAGTTCAGTGTGGAATATGACAAGATTTTAGTACTGTATTTACTGCACATAAGACATACTTACAACTTTCAAAATTTAAAGACCATGATCCAGTGGAAAATGCACGGTATCACACAGTGCCAGGATGATTGTGGTCTCTCCCCCTTACCTTGCAGGAATTGGAACCAGTTCTATAGGCCTCTATTTCTTCATCTGTAAAATGGCAATACTACTCCTACCTAGTTATTGTTTATGAATTGTCCTAATGACACGTTGCCTAAACTGTTGCATAGAATCAATGGGCCTCTGTTTCTTCATCTGTAAAATGGTAATAATACTACTACCACTGTGATGCTATGAGGGCTACCTGAGAGAAGGCCCATGAAATGCCCAGAATTCTCTCTGGCACACTGGAACTAATCCCTCTACTCTTGCTTCAGGGTGAATATATTTTCCAAATTTGGCTAGCCTTCCTCTTTCCCATCGGATAATAGAGCTGTTAAAAAGAATAAGCTCAGGACAGCCACTCGATCAAAATTACCAAATGCTGAAAAGGTCGAAGTAGAAGAGCATACCTTTATAATTCACAGATTATTGAATACATTAACATTCCAATTCCTCATTCTTAAAGAAAAGATTATAATAAAGACTCAAAATGGCCACACATTAATCCTCTCCTATGACAATAATTGTTCCTTTTCTGGGAAATGTACAAATGTAACCTCTGCTGATACTGAACTCCAAGCTGCATACCACACTGTGCTTCTGGTTCTGACAACAAATGGATGCCCAGGAGGAGAGCAATGGGAAATAGGCTAGATCCTCATGAAGGAAAAAGGCTTTCAACTACGCCATGGGTTAATTTCAACCAATCTGCCAGGTCTAGAAAATTATGTAATTGACATCCTTGCTTAAGAATATTTTGAGCTTTCACAAGGCAAGGCTAGGCATTTTACACAGGCTTTAAACAAGCAATCAAACATCTGCTTTCAAAATTAAAGAGCCAAAAGACTAACTGATGTGAGTTCATGATTACAATGTCAAATATTTCTTTGTAACTGTTGGACCATTTTCAACTCAATCAGTTTTATTTTTATTTCTCATGATTTTTCCTGGGATAACATAGACTCATAATCACAGCCTGTCGAGTTTTAAAGGGCTTTTGGGACCACTTAGCCTATCCTTCTCATTTTATAGATGGGAAAACCGAGGCCCACAGAGGGTAAGTGGCTTGTCTGAGGTCTCATACTTAGTTAATAGCTAGGCCAGAATAACATCAAAATCAACTTGAATTTCAAAGAGATGCCTACGGAAATATTTCATGCAAGTTTCATTTTCTTCAGAGCTTCTTGTTAAGAAAAGCTTTTAAAATGTCTATGATGAGAGAATCTAAAAGCAAGTTGTTTGGATCACTTGAGGACAACTATAAACATTATTAAAGATAAACACCTTGTTATTGAGTGTTGTATTTCTGAAGCCTCCTGAGGGAATGCCCAGAATTCATTCATTCATTCATTCATTCATTCCTCCCAGCAGCCACTTAAAGGACCAGGACGATGCAACAAGTGTAGGCAACATGTTATTAGGACAATTCATGAAAACAACTTGTTATTTGGGAGGATTTGATAAAAGTTCAAAATTAGTTGCTTGAAGAAATTTGGTGCAAAATACTCAGAAAATACTTTCAGTTATTAAGGGATGGCACTGACATAATAATGAGGGGTGGGAAGAATGGTGCAGGTGGTCGAAGGCTCATTGGAAACATGGCATGTATCCTCCGGGCAAGCAGATAATCTGTAAAGAGATGGATCTGCATCTAACTCATATTCATTTCAATAGATCTCAAAGCAAATAACCTTCTGTGAGAGAACAGTCCAAAGTACCCATTTCAAAGTGTGCAATACAGCTTGTAATAGGCCCTGGTTTTATAAATTTTTCTTTTGGCAGGCTAAAGAGAGATTTCATTTTGATTGATAATAGTTCACACACACACAAAAAAAAATTAGTGAAAAGAAAACTATTGCTTACAAGTAATTGACCATCATTACCAGGAACATGTCCAGCCTCTCTTTTTTCTGTTTTGGGCAATGCCGAGGATTCAGTATTGCCCTCGTGACAGAGAATTTTACTGTATGGTTTCTTCTTCACAGGCAGAAGATTATCTTTAGCTCTGAGTGTTTCTTCCCCAGGCAACAGGGTGGAAAGGTATTTTCTAATCCTTCAAGACTCTGGTTGACTTCACATGGATTGGCTTGAGTTAGATAAACTCTGCCAGTAATCCTAGAGCTCTCTGGCCTACTTCTTTAAGTATTAAAAATACAACTTCTAAAAGCTTCTTTGATCCCTTATTTTCTGTTGCACTCACATATTGCAAAGTAAATAAAAATCAATGGAGTAAATATAGATTTTCAAAATGCAATCTCTCTTGTCACCTGGCTTATCTATTCTTACATACTGCACTTGTTAGTTTTCCTTTGTCTTCAGCCCTACTTGGTGCCCTGAAAGCCTCACATCTGTGGACCGCACATCCCAGCTCCCTTCCCCATGATGTCCTGTTGGGTCAGACATGGTGCAAGTCTAAAACGGTTGTCTTAGAGAGATGTACCTTTCTATGGCTCTCACTGCTTAGCCCTCCTATAGGCTGTAGGTCTCAAAGGGCTCTGGTAATGTGTTTTTCTTCCCTCATTCCTCCTCCGGAGAGTTGGAATGCTTTCCACCTCTTGGTAGACCCAGAGTGCCTCACATTTCCCAGATGGTTCCTTGGGCCTCATCCTCAACTCTGTATGTAATGTGACTGGCTTCACAAACATCTCTTTTGTGTGAGACATTTGTTCCTTGCCAAGACACTAACTGACACAACCCAATTGTTATGGATAGAATTTTGATCTATATTCCATTATATAATTACTTGTGATGGCAGTGTAGGCAAAGGATACCTCATTCTGCTAGCGTCCTTAGTATCTGTAACAAAGGTATGCAAGTGGCATTTGGTTGAGAAAGCTGACTGATTGCAAAGAAAATGGACTGATAGGTCTTATTAAAGGCTGCCTTTAAAAAGTCTTCCTTAAAGCCATTTCAGAGCACACAGCTTGCTGATCATCTAGAATTATTTATACCTTTGATTTGTTCTATGAGACCAAAGTATTTATTTCATAGACAGAAAAAAAAATAGTGAGATAGTCACCATTCCAAGATTATAGTGTGCTCAGACACCAACAATAAAATATCATTTTGTATCATATAGGTCTGGGTTATTAGGAACCTCATTGAGAGATTATGTGGAGTGATTTATAATTCATAGAAGTTTCTGATATTCACGTGCATCTGACTGCCCCAGTGGATCTTGCCTTCCTATCACTAAAATTTTAATTCCGTCAGTAATTTCATTCCTCTGGGTAAACTATTTCTTCACATTTAAAACAAATTTTTTGAACACGTACCACATACCCTCTACTAGATCTTGCTCTAGGAAAAAAGGATTGTGGTGGGATAAAAAGTAGATGCATGCAAAAAAATCAATGAACAAATGAATAACTTATATTATTTAAAATATAAAAAAATAATAGAAAGACCATAAAACAAGGTGATAAAATCAAGCAACAGAGCAGGAAAACTTTCAATAGAGTGGTCAAGATAGGCCTTAGATCCTACAAGATCTCTGACTAAAATGACCAGAAAAACACTGTGGTGGAAAGGTCTAGGGCAGGGTTAGCAGACTATGGTGGCCTATTGACCAAGTCTAACCCACTACTTGTCTTTGTAAATAAAGTTTTATTGATACATAGAGAGAGAGAGACATGCTCATGTGCTTATCTATTATCTGTGACTGCTTTCCTGCCATAATGGTAGAGTGGAGTAGTTGTGACAGAGACCACATGGTCTCATAAGTGAAAATATTTACTATCTGTAATTTATAATAAAATTTGTGTGTGTGTGTGAATTCTTTTTTTTTTAATTAAATCATAGCTGTGTACATTAATGCAATCATGGGGTACAGTGTGGGGTTTTCATATACAATTTGAAATACTCTCATCAAACTGGTTAATGTAGCCTCCATGTCATTTTCTTACTATTGAGTTAGGACATTCATACTCTGCTTTTAGAACGATTCAATTGTACCCTTGTAACATAAACCATAGAAGTTTATCTTGACCCCACCAATCACCCTGCCTTGACCCATCCACCTCCCCTCCCCCTCCCTCCCCCATAAGGCTATAATTAGGTTATACACAGCCCCATTTTATAATAAAAATTTCTTAATCTTAAATGTTGACCTTGAGGAAGAACATCCCAAAGATAAAGAAGAGCTAGTGTGAGACTTTTAAGGGAGAATGTATTTGGAAGCCAAAGTGCCTGGAGTACAGCACGTGAGGTAGAGAGGGGCTGAGGACTGTGTCCTTGGTGTGCAGGGTCAAGGCTGTGATTCTACACTGTGGTGAGAAACCGGGATTTTTTTGACCTTCCTAAGGTAATGTGGTCTATGCTTAATTTTGAAAAGTGAAACACATTTGAGATCTGTTTTCATAGATAGTTTTTTTTTCATCTTATTTCTTCCTGATAAATATGTAGCTAAATAAAATTTGGTCTCATTTTAGATATAAAAAATAAAATAAAATAAAATCTAAGAGAGTTTAAGTGACTGGTCACAGATTTTATTTAAAAAATAAAAATAAAATGGCTGACCTAGGACCAGCTCAAATGCCAAGGCTGGCAACCACCTGAGAACGGAGGGCATCTTCTCTCACATGACAGTGCTCCGCCCGGTACAATGTGACTGCCTTGAGATAGATTAATAGCATAACTGGGGGAGTAGAAAGACAGTCTGTCCTCTGAATGCATCTTCCATGTGTTTAGTGATGCCTGAAATCCCACTATCAGAAAGTCAACCATTATGCAGCTGTACCTAGGTTATGGAATAAGTGTTCCTATTTGCTTTGGTCGTTGCTGGAAAGCAATTAAAGAAGTGCACTACATTCAAGTAAAAACAAAGCGAGCATAATAATGGCACTTCTGCCCTAAAGACACCCTCCGTGCAGACATGGATGGTTTGAGAAAGCTGCAGTTTAATGACACTGCCAACTCTCCCAGCTAATGTGGGACAAACACCTTTGGGAATGAGGAAAACCTTGTACCTTTCTGAGCTTTCAGCTCAGTCCTGGACGTTTGTGAGCATCTCTTAGGTCTGACTTATATGCAAATATAACTTTACATGCAAATATAAAATTATATAATGAGATTGAAAGTGCCCACTGAAGCATCGCTTTCTTCTCTTTACTCATTGGCCCAACTATCTGCTAACACTGTCTACACAAGGAGGCGGGATTTGGCAGATCACATTAATCCAGCATTGAAACAACAGGGAACAGAGGGCGGGGGCACCTTCTGGTCAGGATTGCCACCTGTCTCCTACTAGTGCTATCCTCCCCCTTCCCCAGTGACCATCCCAATGAAACTCCCACAGTGTTCTGGGCACTTTCCAGGCCCAAAGCCCAGACTACAAAAGCCCGTGGTAACTCCTGTGAGGCTGGCCTCTCCCTCACTGTCAGCTGGGCAGCGGCAGGAGCAGCAGATTAAAGGAGAAAGAAGAGTTAAGAACTTGATAGGATCTAGCTGGATAGTGCGGACCAACCACAAAAGAATCAGAAAAGAAGGCCTTGACAGGATAAATTCCCTCCTTTTGCCACAAAGCCGAACCTCCACCAAGGGAGTCAGCATGTTCTTTTTAATAAGAGACAAGGTGATCCTCACTTCTCCCTGAAGCCCTGGGTGACTGTCCTCCAGGGCCGCTTTATCTGCCTCAGTGGCCACTGGCCACCCCAGGCTCCTGAGAGCCTCACACGTGCTCACACCACATGCTGTAATAATACTTTGTATATATTTATGAAATATATCACTAAAGTTCATTCCACCTATTTATTGTTACCTTTTTAAAGAGAGAGGTTATTAGACTATTTTATATTATATTTCCATTTGTATACTGCTATTTGAGAAGCCAGAAAATCAAGCTGGAGTTCTAGAGAGATGAAGAAAAAAGACGTTAACAAAAGAAGAATAAAAATTCCTCACCCAGTTTACAATTTGGCCATAGAAGTGTTAAAACATCAACAATTTTCTTTTCCAAAGAGAATAGCGCAGTACCCCATGGCCATCTGTTGAAAGCTCCCATTACTGAAAATCACCATCATTCCCAATGAAAACTTACTTTTAATTGGTATCCAATAATTCTATTTTGCTCCTTTAAAGACTATAAGGTCTTTAAAGGTAGAATGCAGGCCTATTATTTTTCTTTATCCATCATACTGTCTACCAAAATGATGATGCACATAAACAATAAAAATTGATTATCTGATCAACCAAAATAAAATGAAGAGTAGAGTTTTAAAATAGATAGCTATGGAATGAATGACCCGCTCCAGGAGTGTGTATGTTTAAGCACCCGTGTTGGTATAAGTCACAGACCACTTTGCCTGGAGTTTTTTAACATGATTCCCACCTCCTTACCTATTGTTGCTAGGGAAATACAGCAGAACCTCCACAGTTGACCACTTCCCTACAGGCACGCACCAATGCACCTGTCAGTACAGTAGACCTATTTCCTCATGTTGAATTACTCTGTATGTCGACCAGTTTGGGTAGTCAACTTACAGAGTTTACTATTAATGTGTTTACTATTAATACACAAGAAGTGTTTTGACAGCCATGTTCCCAGAGAGGAATCCATATTCAATTTCTTTTCCCAGCCAAAAAAGATTCTTCCCCATGACAGTGGTTTGTTCTCCCTTCTGACTCTGGAATTGAATAGTGAAGAAAATTGTTAATTCCACAGACATAATGCTGGTGACAACAAGTGCTTGTATTGATGACGTGGAGTGTTACAGAACCATGTTGCTATGCCTTTCACAAATAATCAAAACTAAAACCAGGCATGAGGGTTTTGAAGCAAAGAATGAACAGCATAATTATACACTGTAGCAGGTACCAGCAGCAACACCTCTTTCTCAGGTACAAGGCTATAGAGCAGGAACTGAGAATAAGAACAGAACCCAAAGTATATAGAGGTTACTATTTAGTGAGCACAAAATCCAAGCGCTTTCAAATAGCATCCACACTTTTTGTGTCTCTGTTCCTATTTTTCAGATTCAGAGAATAAAACTCCAAGAGCCCAGCTCATCAGAGTTCACTTCTCCAGTCTGTGGTTCTATTACAGGGGAAAGTCAAATATGCCTAAATCTGTTTGTATAATTTCTTCCTTTCTATGTGAGCACCTTTGTATATGATTATTTATAGTAAACTATATATCATTCTCAATTCAGAGTATTTGTTCATTCATTATCAAAAACTTTTTTGTATTTGTTTCAAGAAGCCTAAAGATCCCTTCAGGGATTGTTGTGTTTAGTATCAGACCATCTGAATCATGATTACAACACAGGGTGTAGGAGGTGCGTGAAGGAGCTTCCTGCGTGGATATCAGTCTTGGGGGGCCTTCATTTGTCATGGATTACACGCCGTGTGCCACACACATGCTGCGTGTGCCTGATCCAACACTGATGCCTGGGGGAACCACAAAGCCCTGAAGACACCACAGTCACACAGGCAGTTTTCTGCCCTTGAGCATTAGTCAGGCATATATTTCTTTGTTCTGGAAACTGGATATCTGGCCCATGTAACCCCCAAACCATATACTTGTGAAAGTAGAACTGTGAACTTTTCATCTCATTTTTGTGACAGTCACTCAGTTTTTCATCTTGGGATGTTTACAACAGAAAGAATAAAACCCCTAAAAGCTATGAGAGTGGCAGTGAGTTCAAGAGGGGCATATCAGGATAGAGAAAGGAGACATTGATGCTGCCTGGAACTTTTATTTGAGTTATGCTTCTTGAGGAAAAGATTCATACCGTCACTTTGTGAAAAACTGAAGCTTCAATAATACAGAAAACCAAGGCCCTGAGACTTTCTAACTTCCAACTTCCCCCTGTGCTGACCACTGGTTCCTACACACAATAATTCTGCAGATTATATATATTTGCATGGTTTTCTAAAAACACTTAAGAATTAAAATTAGGTGCTACCCAAGCAAAAGAGGCATCCTTTTATACTGCCAATCCACATAGCTTTGATTTTATTTTAAACAAGTCAGACTTTGTGTTGAAAACCTATGTAGAAGAAAAGGCAAACCAGGGCAGAGCAGAGCAGGCCCTGAATGGTTCCCACGGGCCCAGGAAATGCTGAGCAGGGATTTGAGGTCTCTGGACATCCTCTCCTACTGAGACCTTTTGATCTTGAAATCCGGCCTGAGGAAAATAGGAAATCTAAATTTCTTGTGTGATTATAGAAAAATTATTAATATGTCTTTTCTCCTCTGTTGCAGAGAGAACACCTGGATCAGATCTTAGCGATTGTTTAAACTCTGTTGTCAATGAGCTCCTTTCCTCAGAAGGAAGAAGGGCAAAGGGAGCACGAGGGAGCAGGAGGTCCTGGGTTGACGGGTGGTGGTGGGCTGAACACTGGTAGTAGGGGAGGGAGTAGGAGGTCCTGGGTTGACGGGTGGTGGTGGGATGAGCACTGGTAATAGGGGAGGGAGGCGGAGGTCCTGGGTTGACAGGTGGTGGTGGGCTGAGCACTGGTAGTAGGGGAAGGAGGGGGAGGTGCTGGTGGTGGCAACACATGTGTGCAGAGATGGGGCAGTGAAGACGCTAGAGAAACACCAGGCTCCCCACACATCTCCCCCCGGCCGTATCAGTTTAAGCTTTTGGAAATGTTGCCTTCGCCTCAGCTGCATCCTTTGCAGCATTCCTGTCTCCCTCACTCCAGCGAGTGGAAATCTGAACACGACATGCCGTTTTGTTGTTGCTGCTGTAACTGGGGAGGGGGGGGTGGGAATTTCCTTTAGTTTCTCCCATTCCATGAAACTTCACTCTCAGCTTCAGAGCACTTGACTGTCCCCTTCCCTACTGGTTCTGCCCTAGAAGAAATCACTGGGAGAGAAAAATGCATCCAAACGGGACACCCAGGGATGAGAAAGACGCAACAGGCCAAGAAAATTATTTTGCCGGAAAAAATATCTATTCTATCTTTAACAAAATGTCCTTTCTGTTGTGCCTCCATAGTGGCAGAATAGTCTTTTGGGAAAAGCCTCAGGGATGATTTCATTGATAAATAAAGAAAAGATAGATTATTTTTTATGGAATAAACTGCTCTGGCCATCATCCGGGATGCAAGCGGGGACATCTGGAGCAGCCGAGGTGAGGGCTTTCTCTGTGACACAGCCGCAGCCAGGCACTTTGCATGCAGAGTCCCAGAGTGGGTCTGAGCAGATAATAAAGACAATAACACCAATGTAGCACCATAAAACTCACATTGATCTTTGCATACGTCACTCTTTTTTTTTTTTTTTTGAGACAGAGTCTCGTTTTGTCACCCTGTGTAGAGTACTATAGCATCATAGCTCACAGGAACCACAAACTCTTGGGCTCAAGTGATGCTCTTGCCACAGCCTCCTGAGTAGCTGGAACTACAGCCACAATGCCTGGCTATTTTTAGACATGGGGAGTTGCTCTTGCTCAGGCTGGTCTTGAACTCCCAGAGTGCTAGGATCATAGGCGTGAGCCACCGCACCCAGTGTATCACTATATTAATAAGAGTTAAAGGACCCATATTTCTGTAAAGAGTGACTTTTTACTTAGTCCCTAAAATATAAACAAAAGGCTTGAATGACTCAAGACTTGACCAATGGGATTAAGATATCCTCTAGCACCATCACCTAAGTTAGTAGTTGGGGAAAGTTGGTCCACGGTCCCTGTATTAGAAATGTCTATTTGGGAGCATCTTCACAATTTTCAAAATTGTAAACTAAAGTAGTGGGGCTTAGAAATCATTGTTTCCCATTTCAACCTCTCTAGGAAGTTCTTGTCCAGCCTACCATGACTAACAAGATTTGTTTTGTGCACCAGAATTCAGAACGAGATGATGTAGGGGTTGTGTCCACAGTGATAGATGTCTCTGTCATCCTGGAAATACTCTCCGTATTTATGGCAATAAAGTAAACCAAAAGTCAAAATCAAGAGGAAGTAAAATAGGTGGAAAAATATTTAAATCTCGGTAACTTGAAAAACAAAGACCCATTATTTACCAGAATAGGAAAAAAGGGGATGGAGCCAGATTTTAGAGGATATTCCCCAAATTACTAAGTCTCAACTGTCAAAATCTTAATCAGTTAGAAATGTCTGCTGATCATTGCACTTCAAACAAAGGTTGAGGTTGGATATAAAATGATTTTTGTTTTTGTATAGGACTTAGGAATCTGAACAGAACATTCCAAAGCAAAATTTCAGATATTAAGGGAGAAAAGAATAGTTTGTCTTAAAGCAGTGTTTTACTGCACGTCATACTCAGACCAGTACCATCTGTATCACATGGGAATTTGTCAGAAGTGCCAATTCTCAGGCCTTTCCCAAAACTATTGAATAAACTGAACAAACTGACAGACCACTGTCATAATGGTCCTGAAAATGGAGCCTGGAAACTTGTGTTTAAACAAGTTTGACATAGCTACAGTTTCAGAAGTGAGCACAATCAGCCGAGATGTGACTGCCTCTGACTAAAGGACTGGTTATATCTTTCTCCAGATTGATCAGTTTCTTCACACACAGCTTCTCAACTGGCTTCAACCTCAGAAGATTTAAATTCACATAATTAACTGAGTCTTTCACACTTCTGTCACACAGAAAGGGATAATAAAATCCAAAGCTTTTTAAAGTCTTAGTTTATTGAGAAACAAAGAGCTGCTCACAGGGCTCACAGTTTTTCTACCGTCAGCCACATTTATTACAACTTGAAAAATATTGGAGTTAAATTTCACAACCTTGATGGCCTGAAGAAGAAGCCTGAGTGTCAGCCGGCAACGCTGGAGGAAGAGAGGGTAGAGAGACACTGAACAGTGCTCTATGACGCCATTGCACTCTGCTCAGGGCAGAGGGTGGGACTCTGTCTCAACAACAACAGCAACAAAAGCAAAGAAATAAAAATAAAAAATAAGCAAGGAAATAGAAACTGAACAAATTAAAAGGAAAAAATTGGCAGTGGGAGAAGTGTGATACATTCTAATCTACCTTACTGTACCAAGGAATAGACATAGTTCTTATTGATCTCTCAGACCCTAGGACAAGGAACTCAACATAAAACTTAGAAAGTCGATTTTGGCTGTGAAATTTCATTCATTCCATGTCAACATTTGTGCGAGCCAAATCATTCAAATTATTAATATTACTGAACATCTACTTGTTCCGAACACTGTGCTAAGCATAAATAAATGTGTAAGAAGAATTTAAAGCACAGCTCCTCTTTTCACACTTGTAGGTGAATTTATGCAGTTGTTTAATTAATAATAAAAAATGCATTAATTAAAAAAACCCAGTCTCTTGCACATTTGAAGTCGTAGTGGATTCTAAGGGTGAGAGACACAACATAAATAAATAAGCACATGAAATAAGACAATTTTATGTGCCGATGATGTGATCTGATGAAAATAGAACAGCATGAAGGAGAGAAACTAGGTGTGAGGGGTGGGATGCAGTTTAGATGGACAGTCAGACAAGTCCTCTCTCAGGCATAGATGTTTGACTTGGGGGATGTGAGCTTTCCAGACAAAAAAAGAGCAGGTGTCATGCCCATAGGTAATGAGTTTGTCACCTTGCAGGACTAGAAAGGAGGCCTATGGGTCTGGGGCTTTGTGGCAGTGTGATGATAGGTGAGAGAAAAGTTCAGAGAGTAGGTCACCTTAGGCCACAGTCATAGGATTTATTTTTACATCAAGGTCTGTTGGAATCTCCATGGGGTATTAAGCAAAAAGTGTTTTATATTTAGAGAGTTTACTCTACGTTGACAAGAGTGTCCCCATTTTTATGCTTGGGGACAGTGTAAATTGGTTCAGTTGCTAAATACATTGACAGTAACAAGTAAAGCTAGATATTATATACTCTACAAGTTAGCAGTTGTGTTCCTGTGTATATTTCTTCCAGAAATGTATACTGACATGTACCAGAATACACACCAAAGAGTATTTACAGTAGAACTGTCCATAATGGTCCAAAATGGAAACAACTCAAATACAGATTAATAGAACAGATAAGTAAATTAGAGTGTGTTCGTGCCGTGCAATACTATTAATGCTGTGCTGTTTGAAATATGACGGATCCACATATCCACCTTTTGTGTTTATTTGAGCCATGACAACTCTAACCAACAAAGTTTGGTGAAAATTATGCCACTTGTCCTCAAAGTCCAGGTCATAAAAGGGCACGTTTCTGCCTAGTGCTGTAGGAATTTTTACTCTTGGAGTCTTGAGCCATCGTATAGAAACATGAGTCCTCTGACACAACTGCTCTATAAAGAAGCTAGAGTCACACAGGGAGGACACTTGGGGGCGCTCTGGTGCAGAGCATTAGCTGCCGGGCCCAGGGGCTGGACTTGTGAGTGGAGAGGACTCCAGACAATTCTAGTCCACAGACATTTGAGACTTTCTACCTGAAACGCCAGACATTATCTAACAGAGACAAATGTTCGGAATTCCCAAGCCATAGAATCTATGAACATAATAACATAGCTGTTCTTTTTATGCCACTTTGAGTGCCGGTTGGGACGGTTTGTTATATGGCAACAGAGAACAGGAACAACTATCGCAACAAAACCACAGACACACACAGCCAACATGGGAAAATACATCAGTAGCCAGATGGAGAAATAAGAAAAATCTCATGGTCGGTTATATATAAAATTCAAAAAGCAGTCAGAAAATGTATATTATTTTTGAGTACATATAAAACAAAGAACTGATTGCCCTAACAAAAATATAGTTAGATACAAGGAAGAAGTTATAGGATTTGATAGTACAGTAGGGAAATACTAATTAAAAATAATGTATTGCATATTTCAAAAAAGGTAGAAGATAAGAATTGTAATCTTCCCAACACAAAGATGGATATCCCAATTACTTTGATCATTACACAATACAGACAGGTATCAAACTAATGTGTACCAAGTAAAGTACACCTATTATATGTCAATTAAAATTTCAAAAAACATTATATCTAATGGAGAGAAAAAAAAGTTTTGATCAGGAATACCTGCCCCTGAAGCTTTTGGGTGCAAAGTTGTTGCTCTCACTGATAATAGCTACAGAAGTGTTCACTTTACAATGATTAGCTGAGCAATGTAGCCATGCTTTACACACTTCACTAAATATGCATTACATTACATTATTTTTAAAAAGTGTTTTAGAAAAAATTATTCTGATTGCTGGGCAGAAAAGAATCCCAGTAAAGAGGTGGGGAAGTAGGGAAATACGTTACAAAGCTGATTCTACACTTCACAGGAAGGACACTGGCAGATCGGATTGGCCATGGAGATGGTCAGAGGAGGTTGGTTTTACACAATTTTGGAGGAAGAGCTAATGGGATTTCCTGCTGTATTAGATCGGGTTGGGGAGTTCAGATAAAGAAGAATGAAGAAGAGTAATAAATTTTGGCTGAAGCAATTTGTCTGATTGTGATACTATATTAACTGAGGTTATTCTTCATTTCAATATTACTGCCAGCTGTTGATTTTATTATAATATGCCCAGTTTTTCTGATATATGCTTTGGAAGCTAGTACATACATAAAATTAAAAATCTGATGACCACTTACTCAGGTTATCAAGACAGGTTAGTACTTTCTGATAATTCATTTAGATTTAAAAGCAAATTGTTTATACTCATACTTGTACCTATCATTCCCAGTTATTATAAAAGAAGACAGTATAACTAAAACAGAGAAACTTCCCTATAGGGTATAATTCAATTTACTTCCCTTTTAATGTTGAGAATAAATTAAGATAGTCCAGTTACAAAAAAAAACAGTTAAGTTTGGATTCTAAAATTATAAACCAAACTTTACCATTAACGAGCTTGGTAGTCATAAGCAAGTCACCCCACCTTTCACTTAGCTGTCTACTGTGAAATGGAGGTACTAATAAATGGCTTACTTTATTTAATCTCAATGTTTTCATGAGAATACAATCAGCTTTTAAAGTTCCTTGTAATGTGGTCATTATTCAGAAATAAAAAGATGTCATCGTCAGGTGTATTAGCTGAATCCAGATTAGATTGTTAGTGAACCTAAAAAGTAGAGAAATTCTGAAGGCACATTTTTGCATGAATTAGTTCCCTGAAATGGATGGATGATTTTGTTTATTTTCTGAAGGTAGAGTAGTAGTCTGGAGTAGAGAGGCCAGGGAACAGGTTGGGGAGGGCACGGGAAGCAGTGGAGAATAATACTGATGACAGACTCAGAATAGTTCTCTCTCAGCTTGTGTTGAGCCCTTTTATGAGTGGTAGTTCTGTTCACAATATCCCCAGTGTCGGCGGTAGTACTGTAATTCTTGGACCCTCCCCCTGCCCCAAGCAAGGTTATGTGACAGTTATGGCCATTCAGTTGTAAGTGAAAGTGCCATGTGTCATTCCAAGGCAAGCATTTCATTGCCATTTGAAGAGTTCTTTTTTCTTTCTTTTTTTAGAGCACCGTGGCATCATCATAGCTCACAACATCATACACTTTGGCTCAAGCAATCCTCTTTCCTCAGCCTCTTAAGTAACTGGAACTAGAGGAGCTGGCCACCATGTCTGGCTAGATTTTTCTATTTTTAGTAGAAATGGAGTCTTGTTTTTGCTCAGGCTGGAAATATAATCAATATACTATGAGCTCAAGCAATCCACCCACCTCTGCCTTCCACAGTGCTAGCATCACAGGCGTGAGCGGCCTCGCCCAGCCAAAGAGTTCCCTTTCCCTCTGGCATGGGAAGAAGCAGAATTTGAGATGGGGTTAATCAACCACTTTGGCCTCTGCATGCTTCCAATAAGCAGAACTCCATTGCTTAATTTCTGATAGACATCTTAAGAGAGAGAAAAAAGTAAATAACTTTTTGGTTTTAAGCCACTGAAAATAGGAGTAGCATAGCCAGTTCTAATGGATACATAAGAGAAGAGCCCACATAGATACTAAAGGAGTCTGGTCATACTAAATTTTGTATGTGTCATGCCAAGCCTCTGTGCTGGGGCCAGGTAACCGAGGATGATTGGGTCATGGGAGGAGCTGCCCAGGCCTCACCCCCGTTGGCTCAGAGCTCATAGTACCGCACTGGTGTCTCTCAGTACCAGAGTGGCCTCCTGAAGGGCACCCTGTGTCCAAAGCAGAAGGCAGGAGAAAGCTCAGCCCTTGAGAAGCCAAGCTCCTGTGTTCTCGGGGAGGGCGAATAGTGACAGGTCATATTCTCAGAGACTCCTGGCAAAACTCTGGGGGAAGAATTCAGCTCTCCAGTGGTAAAGGGTCATCATAGTTTGAACATTTATGTCAATGTGATCACATCTGAACCCAATGACAGGTGCTGCTCAGAATAATAGGATTACGGTATCATTATTTTTTGCATTTGATGAAAGTATGGACTCACTTGGACAAAAAAATCTAGGAATCAAATACTTCTCATGTCCTTGATGAGAATGTAATGTTTCAATATGCAATGAAAGCTAAGAAGAAAATATAAAAGTAGAAATTAGGCACCTAGAAAATTCCTGAATCCCAAGGTCTTTTCATTTTATTTATATTCCCCAGAGGTCAAAATCCAGAAGTCACTTTTCATTACTGACTTGCAAACCTCAATAGCCCTGAAACCAGCCTTGGTAATTTCATTTAGAAGTCTAGTGAGGAGAACAAGTTTAATAGTTGGGATATGATCCTACTAATGAGATGATATTTATAGGTTTTATTTTTAATACAAGAGGTTAATTATCCACCGAGTAGATATATCTCAGATCTACCAGAATGCAACGCTATATTTAGTTACAGCAGACAACCCGGCAGAAAAAGTTGTTTGGGGATGTAATCAAACCACATTTAAATATTTTAAAAGTGTAAATACCTTCATCCCTTATTACCTATATTTATACTTGCCCTCTCCTTTTAAATTATGCACAACTGTGAAAACACTCTTCCTAGAACCT
The DNA here is from genome assembly GCA_963574575.1 of Galagoides demidoff. Lineage (NCBI taxonomy): Eukaryota > Metazoa > Chordata > Mammalia > Primates > Galagidae > Galagoides > Galagoides demidoff. Next base: position 17,395 of record CAUYQV010016736.1, on the reverse strand, counting down.
GGTGCCTGATTATATTTCCAGCCTGTGCATTTAACTTATTGGTTACCAGATAATTCATATTCTTTTACTTCTTGTTGAATTTACATAAAATGTTTGTTCTTACCAGGCTGACAACTTAAATGGGAAGTGAGCAGTATTGGGCTGATTATTGAGCTTATTTAAGCTTCTAATTTGAACACCGTGTTAATACTGAGAATTGGGGGAGTTGAGTGAACTGCAGACACCTGGACACATTCCATGTGTTCCACACAGTGAAGCAGAAATGCGGAAAGGGGTGAACTGAATCCGGATGAATAAGGGACTCCACTTTAAATATTTTGATCTTTTCCCCTTAAGCAACAAGTAGCTTTATGCACATTAATCTGAGCATCTGGATAGAAAAAAGACAGAATAGAACCAACTTCTATATGCTTGATCTTCTTGAGGTTAAATAACTATCAGGATTCTGAAACCCATCTTTTCCACAGGCAGAATAAGTAACGCCAGTCCCTTGCTGCTGTCCTTTTTCTTTATTCTATTAGAGATATTATGAAATTGAGGAAAGAATTAACACCTGAGTGCTTAATATATGCCAGGTGCCATATTCAGTTCTCTTTATGTAGCATAATATTTAATATTCACAGTAAACCCCAATGATGCAGATGTTATATCTCCCACTTCATAACTTAATGAGCGGAAAATAAAGAGTTGTGGGCAAAGTCACCCAAATAGTTGTGTAGAGCAGGGCTCCAAACCTCAACAGGAGAATTCCCAAGTCTCTGTTTATCTTTACACCATGGAGATACCCTTGAAAGCCAGTTGAAATCTGCCTGAGGCTTGCAACCCTCTTCAGATCAGTTGCACTCCCCAGAATGACTCATCATTTGTTTTCTTTCTTTTATCCTACATGTCAGCAGCACCTGGCCCTTTCAGGAGGAGAATGGAATTTTTTTTTTTCTAATTTCCATCTTTTTCCATCATGCTTCTGAGTACATCTAAAAATTCTTCTGAGATTTTTCTGATTCCTAGGTCCTCACTGCTAATCACTGAGGAAAACTGAGATGTCGGCAAAGTGTTATTTAAAGCCAGCAGCTTTGGGATCATATAAGACCTGGGTTCAGGTTTTGATGGTTTCTAAACCTACCTGAGGCTAAAGGAAGTATCTTTCCATGTTTTCATTATTTCATGTATAAAACAAAAAGCAATACAGATCTCTGAGCATCTGTAAATGTGATAATTACAGGCAAATACCCATTCTTTTCAAAAGAACAATTGGTTCCCTTCTGTAATAAGTGACATGATGAACACACGTATGTTATGTCCAGAATGCTACATATTTTCATACGCCTCACTCATGGGATTCTTCTGCATTCATCTTTCTTCTCTGACCATTTTCTAGCCTACTTTTAATGCTTTTTGTACATGCCCTGTTTGTATTTTTTGAGATGTGTGTGTCCAGAATGTTCACTGAAATAGGTATACAAAATCAGTGTTCTGGTGAAATAAAACCTATTCTCTTAGATACATAAAAAGTAATTTAAGCATATCTCTTGTTAATTAAATTCTCCTTTCTTTATATTATTCTTAATTGATTAACTGTTATTAGGATGTTAACTTTATAATTAATGACCATCTTCGAAGCCCAGCTTAATTTACACATTATGGATATTTCTCTTGCAATCAATCACAACCTTAGGGTTTTGTTTCTGTCCCTTGTTTCATTAATTCCATTTAATAATGTAGAGCTGCATATCACGTGGTTCGATCTTACACTTACATCATTTACGCACTGTGCTGACAGGGAATAAACAGCTCAAGCACTACCCCTCATTTTCTCCGAAGTATAGTGAAGGGAAGTGTGTTCAATTGAGCTGTGGGAAATAACAGAGGTTTGTACATTCCTCATATTCAAGGTTTTCCTTTGCTTCCTCAAAATGCAAGGCTATCATCTATCCCATTCAAATCATATTAAATGCAGAAGGATTCAAACAGTGCCAGCTGCCAATTTAAATTTCAAATGGAAACCTGCTCACTTGCTGACTCTTCGTTCATTCCTTTTCCTCCCCAACCCCACCAATTTCCGATTTCTTTTTCCAATTTGTTTTAAAAGTCCTTGATAGATATTTTTCAGGGGAAAGCCTGCTCTAAGCCTGTGGTTCCTTTGAGTTAAAACTGTTTCCACACTTTCCCTGTGCACCAGCCACATCTTCTAGTTGCTGCCACTGATAACAGATGAAGCTCTGATGATACCAGATTATGTTAAAAATGAGTGCCTCATTCTCTAGTTGAATTGCTTAGAAAGGGGGAAATGTCTTTTCTCTGACTTTTTCCCCAGCCTAAACACAACTGAAGCTTGAAAGAAAACATACATGGAACTCGTGAAAGTGGACTTAGCATGGAGCTCTTGGAACAGTGTCTAGTCTAAATACCATCAGAAAGTGACCCAGCACAAGAAGAAAGACGTCTCCTATAATTTCCGCAGTCTTCTTGTGCCCACACCCCCGTCTGATCTCTGTCACACTCTTCAAAAGTGCCTCCTGTCCTGACTCCCACCACCACACTTCAGCTTTGCGTATTACTGATCTTTACATAATGGCAATTATACAATGTGTAGTCTCTAGTGCCCGAGAAAAACGGACTTTTTTTTTCTTCTATTACTTATTGAGTGACAGACACCTCAGTTAACAAGCCTAATTTTTCTTCTTCTTTAAGAAGTGTTTTTATTTTAGAATAATTTCAGATATACAGAAAACTTGTAAAAACATTATTGAGATTTCATGTATGCCACCAGCCAATTTTTACTGTTAACATGGTTAGGATACATAGACTGGTCAAAAATAAAAAACGTGACGCCTGTGGCTCAAAGGAGTAAGGCACCTGCCCCATATACTGGAGGAGGCAGGTTCAAACCCAGCCCCAGCCAAAAACTGCAAAACTGCCAAAAAAAAAAAAAAAAAAAAGAAAAAAAGAAAAAGACAAAGAAAAGAAACCAACATTGATACATTATTGTAAACTTCTGATTTTATTCTTACATCATTAGTTTTTCCACTGATGAGTGCCCTCCCTCATTTCTGGTCCTAGGATCCCACCAGGTCACCACACCGCATTTCCTCATGTCTCCTTGGATTCAGCTGGCCTATGGTTTCTTCATCCTGCCATGCTTTTCAAGATCTTGACAGATAGAGAAATACTGGTTAGATATATTATTGACTATCCATCAATTTGGGTTTATCTGATATTTTTCTTATTAATTTTGGGTCATGAATTTTGGGAGAAGAATATCACACACAAAAAAGGAATTCCTCCATCTTCACAGAGTCACAGGGCGTACATAATAATAATGACATGACTTATACTTGTGATAGTAACAATTTTGATTTGAGTAAGGTAGCATTTACCTCTCTTCCTCTTTATAAAAATAACTTCCTTCTTCCTCTCATTCTTTGGAAGTGAGTCACTAAGTCCAAGCCCCACTCCAGGAAGGTCAAGGTGCAGGAAAGGCATCCACACGCATGTACAGGGGGGACAGTGCCCACCTATGTCATTGTCTGGAATCCTCCTGTAAGGGTGACTTGTCATTTTTCTACCGTTTTTTAAAGTGTATTCCATCATTTCTATCAGTGGAGCCTCATGTATGTTTATGTTATGTTTTAGATTGTAATCTAGCATGAAGTTACGTATTTTCTTGCTCTAATTGTTTTGGTGTTGGTCTCTTGTGTCTCCTTTACATACTATTCATTCATTCATTTGTTTGTTTATTTAGTCACTGCTTCCTTCCTTTTTGGCATTCTTTTGAATTTTCCAACATTATCTGATGATTCTGCCTCTCATTTAAAAAAAAAATAGAGTTGAATCTTATAGTAGATCAGTAAATTGTCCAAAATCATTCAGGGTGTCAGTAGCAGAGTTAACATTAAAACCCAGAAACCCTGATGCCCAAGTCCCCAAATCCTTTACAATATATCCCTTGCCTTTCAAGATAATTAGGACTAACCAGAGTCAGGAACCAAGGAAGGATGGGTTAGCCTCACCACTAAACATCAGATGGTGAACTAAGAAACAGCTTTCTGGCCTTGGTTCCTTTGGAAACAGGATGGAGACTCCTGAGTACACAGTGTAACATTAATCTTAACTATAATTAATTAAAGAACTCGAAGAGCTGAACTCTGTTCAGTTTGGTGCTCTTGGGTGCATATTGGGGGGTCACAGAAAACCATTCTTAACTTGCTTCTTTTCTAATTTTACATTTCGTTTTATTTTATTAAGTATCTGGATTGGTTAGCTATGTAGCTTTTCTGTTAGAGTTCTCTGATCAAACCAGCTAACTTTCTGCCTTTTCTGCCTCCACTATAGGTTTTAGATGAAAGAAAGGGATTATTAATTTTTAGAAAGTGACTTCCCAGAGTGATCCATCAGTTACACATTTAAACAAGTTTTGTTTTTATCTGGCTGGAGCATTCCAACTCAAGTAACTTTGGCCAAATTGTTGGATTACAAATAGTCATAAGGTAATCTATCACTTGAACACAGGAAACAGCTGTTTATGGTTATAAGTCAGCACACCTTTCCTAAATGCAGGACGCAAAATGTTCATATTGGGGTATATATATAAAATATCTACAGTAGGCATAAAATGGTATCCAGTTGACTCTTGGACAGCATAGGGTTGGGGCACCTACTGCCTCTGTGCAGTTGAAATTTTGAGTATAGTCTCTAACTCTCTAAACACTTAACTACTAAAAGCCTGCCATTGACTGGAAGCATTACCAATAACATAAAGCAACTGACAAATATTTGGAACTAAGAAAAATCATAAGGAAGAGAAAATACATTTACTATACTATACTGTGCTTATCAATATCTTCAGTTTATGTCATCTGTTTACAACAGAGATCCTCTGTCTGAAATGGTGGTAACCATAGCTTCAAATCCCCAATTGATGGTCACTAACCACCTCAACTTTTTCTTGTAATATTATAACTTTCCTGCACTTCTTAGGAGCACTTCAGCATCACTGGTGGCACTTCATATGGGTCCCAAGGAGTTAGTCCAGGTTTACTACATTGCACCATGAGAGGCCATGTTTTTAGTTCCATGCACAATTTATGGAGAGACTAACTCTCGATGGTGATGATAAGCATCATATGGTGTTTTAAGCCAACACTTGTAACCCTTGGGTTCACCACGGTAACAACAGGTGGCAGCTACCAAATATTACAGCAGTACAGTATGTGCTCCTTAAATTTATACATTTGTGATTTACTACCATTTCTTTATGTCAGTTTATCTTTCTCTTCATTGCAAATGGTGCCGTGTTTCATACATTTTCAAAAGTTTTAATTTTTTATTATAGATTTGTGTATATTTTATGAGAGTAAATAGTAAAATAGACTACTCTCTAAATATAGTTTATACATTCATGGCATATCTAACTCTTTCTTAATTTTTCAATATTTCCAAGCTACAAGTTTTATCTGTAAGTTTTTTCAAATTGTTGAAAATATCCAAAATTTTTTCCAATTTATTTATTGAAAAAAAAAATCCATATATGAATGGACCCATGTTGGGTCCTGTTGTTCTGTTAGATCCTGTTGTTCTAGGATCAACTGTACTTACATATTTAGAATAGTGCACTATACTTAAATGAATTCAGAAACAAAGGACTTATTACATAGTGTGCATTAATCTTTACCATACCTTAGCAGTTCACTCAGAATTCTGAATAAAATTTTTCTTATCCAAGAGAAGAAAGCTCTAAATTTTAACAGGTCCATTTCATTTTTATTAAATCCATAAATACTGGGACAAGTTGTAAAAAATAAATGTAATAATTTTTCAAATCAGGATCAAGCAAGTAAAAGATAGGTAGTTGAATAGTATACACAATACTCTGACAGTATCATAGAAGAAAAAATATTAATGACAACTGTACAATTCAAGATTATTAATAGCAATATATTCCTTAAGCAATGTACTTAGTGCTTGCACCATCATTCCTAGACATATTATTAATCCATTTTATCAGGCAAAACAATGTTTAATGATGCCAATAAAAAGGTAATGTAAAACTGTATTTTTGACTGAGGACTGAGAATGTGTTTATAATTGTAGCCCAGGAAAGCACTGATTAATCTGTAGGTCTGATTCTAACTTACGCTCATCTAATTTCTCACCCAATGACATGGAATTGCTAGAACAGAAAGGTGGTAACTGAAATTCATAATCTTTTGTTTAGGCATTGATTACTACAGTAGAAAAATAGATTATCTTATTACTGTAAAAGGCACCCTTTGTCCTTTAACTTGGGTGTATGACTTTTTCAAATCATTTTGACTAATGTCTGAAAACCTAGATTCCCTCTCCAGACCTTCACTCCTCAAATGCCTCTGCCACTCACTGCCCTCCCTTGTGCTCTCATTCTGAAATTATTTTTGGATCGAGGGGGATATACACAAGCAAGAACAATGAAATAGAACGTCCTCACTTTCTCTGAACCAGTAAGTTCTGTGAAATCTGTGTGAGAGTGACTAAGTCTATGAACTTCGTCTCCACTTTCATTTGTGCCAAATGTTGGTGGTTCTCTTTCATGGCCATGTGGTTGAAGTATTGAGTACTCTGAACGGCGTGTATTATTGAAGACTTACAGCTTGGTGGAAGTTCAGGAACTAGACCAAAAGTCATATATGGCCAAAACCTGTAATTGTGAGTCAGGCACAAGTTAGACAAAGTCCCAGATGAAAGTATTTCCCTCTAATAATAGTGTTTCTGGAAAAATCCTAAAGTAAAATATAATATGAACTTGTGGCTATGAAGTAAAAAGTAAAGCTCAAAGGTGAAAATTGTGGCAGTAGTTTCAGTTCATTAAAAAATTATCAAATGTTTTTGAAACACACTTTGCAGATTGATGTCTAGGAAAAATAGACACACAAAAAAGTACTGTTTGCTCTCAACTTACTGAAAATCTGAAACATGCCCATTTGATGCACTAGACAACTACAAAACAATCCAGGCAAAATTACATAGTTTGGTGGTAATAAATTGGCACCAAAAGGATGGAGAGTGAGGGAGTTCACATGGTATCAGAAGTGGACAGAGAAGTCTCCACACACATCCAGTGAGGTAGTATTTTAGGAATTATCTTGTTAATTTGCTGATACTGTTCTCATTTGTTGATGCCCAAAGTAGACACTTTGAGCGTAAACAATGTTTACGACATTCTGGCATTCTGCTAAGATTAATTAGGATTTCTTTCCATTTTGGGAGAGGACTGTTCTGTTTTGAACACTGCTCTACTTCCCATAGCCAGAACAATGTCTGACACATAGTAGGCAATTGACACATGGTAGGCAATCTATTCTTCATGTGAATATTTTAAAAACACACAAAAATATAGTTGTCTTAGTGGTCTCCAAGATAAAGCTCAAATTTGATCTTTAGCTAGAAGTACAAGAGTCAGCCTCCAGTCAGACTCACAGCTATCACGTATGACAGTAAAAGCAGGAAAAGGAAAACTTCACAAAGAAGGCACATGGATTGAAGTTCAGAGGGAACCAGGCATAAACTTCTGGGAGTCCTTTCCCAGTGGAGTCACATAGAACACACTTATTCCTCCCAACAACAATGCGTGACATGTATAAAATAGTGTCTGTTAGGGAAGGGCATCAAAGCTTTGGTGGTCAGGTATTTTTTGGGGGTCAAGTCATATATACTCTCTCTACCAATTTTGGGTCTCTGGAATTTTGACTATCAAAATTTTAGACACACATAGGAAAGCAAGTTTTTAGTCTAAACCATATTGTTTAACTATTTAGGCACAGTGAGTCATTCTTACCGGAGAGTGGCAGAAACCCTCTCAAAATCCACTGGCCCAGGTGCCAGCATGTGTCAGCCCTGGAAGTGAGCTTGTAGATAGCAGACTCAGGCCTGCTGTGTTAACCCTTTTCAGAACACTAGGTCTGTCTATTTCCATTTTGGGAATATCTAATTTTGTGTGCAGATGAAAGTCCTAGAATGAAATATGGAGATTTTTTTAGTTAATTTGGTTGCACGTAACTTTTCAAAGTGGGCATACTTCAGCAAGGTGCCTCATTTATCACAGAAGCTAAGAGTCATGTTACCATATCCGTCATCACACATGTGTTTTAGTTACTAATATACATGTCCAAATGGTTCTCCATGCATTATATTCCCATTCTGATAAAAGCTCTTCTTTCATAGTATATGATGAAAACCACACCAAGAATAGATCACAATGCCTACCAGAGGCAAAATTGTAGGAAAATCTCAGGAAAATAGGCTACAACAAGTTAAAATTGTCAATTTCTTTTGCCAACACTTGTATCTCATAAAGGATTCAAAAAAGCCATGACAACATGAAGATATGGCTGGGATACCATCAAATGCTATCATAGATGAAGAGTGAAAATACTAATGAAATACCACAACTATTTAGAATGTGCAGATGACTAGCATTTTATCGGATTGTTTTCTACTTTCTTAACAACAATTACAAAGCCAAACATGTAGGCATTTTACAGTTAAATCTACCCACCACCTATGCATATTTGAATGCTGTAGCAAGTTTCTGCTATTTGATCCCACTTGAATACTCACTGTCCATTTTCATTTCCTATAAACCATGTTCACTGGTCATTAACTGAAGCCAAAGTGCCCATTTGGTAATCTATGGTCATCTTCCCCTTGAGGTAGACAGACAGTGGCCGTGTTCAGGAAGGTTGAAGACTGGAGGTATTTTTTGCTTTTTTGGGTTTTTTTGAGACAGAGTCTCACCTATTAACCCTCAGTAGAGTGTCACGGCATCACAGCTCACAGCAACCTCCAACTCCTTGGGCCTAGGCAATTCTCCTGCCTCAGCCCACTGAGCAGCTGGGACTACAGGTGCCCACCACAACATCTGGCCACTTTTTTTTGTTGGTGTTGCAATTTGGCCAGGGCCAGGTTTGAACCTGCCATCCTTGGTATATGGGGCCAGCACCCTACCCATTGAGCCACAGGTGCTGCTCTTTTTTTTTTTTTTTTTTTGAGACAGAACCTCAAGCTATCACCCTGGGTAGAGTGCTGTGGTATCATAGCTCACAACAAACTCCAACTCCTGAGCTCAAGCAATTCTCCTGCCTCCACCTCCCAAGTAACAGGTGTCCACCACAACATCTGGCTATTTTTTTGGTTACAGCCATCATTGTTGTTTGGCAGGCCCAGTCTGGATTCCCACCCACCAGTTCGGGTGTATGTGGCTGGTGCCTTAGCTGCTTGAGCCATTTGGGATATTACAATAGGCAACATAGTTTCCAAGTTTTGAGGGGGGTATGTTGCACTTTCAAACAAACTTTTAAGTGGAAATCAAGACAAAAAAGTAAAACTCAAGTAAAGAAGAGTGAAAATGGGGGAGACCCAGCACTGCACTCACTCCCTCTCTTCATTTTCCACTCCCAGTAGTTCCAGACTGACCAGAGCAGCTCTCCAGCAGTTAACGGGATCACTGTTTCCTCTCCTCATTTTATCACTGATCTTTTATTGATATGCAAATAGTTAATTTAATCAAGGCCTCAAAGCTAGTTCTGTGGACAATTCCCATGAAAGTTGACCTGACTTCAAAGCCTCTGCCTTAAACAAAACATAATAAGGTTAGGTGCGGTGGCTCACACCTGTAATCTTAGCGCTTGAGCTCAGGAGTGCAAGACTAGCCTGAGCAAGAGTGAGACCCTATCTCTAAACATAGCTGAGCATTGTAGCAGGCACCTGTAGTACCAGCTACTTGGGAGGCCGAGGTGAGAGAATCACTTTAGCTTAGGAGTTTGAGGTTGCTATGAGCTATGATGCCATAATACTGGAGGACAATAAGGTGAGACTGTGTCTCAAAAACAAAACAAAACAAACAAACAAAAAAATCCCATGAGACTTCTTCACTGTTTTCTGAGTTGACTTCCCCAGCTTCTCTGTTCAAAGATAGAGAAAAGGAGTCCCAGAGAGGTTAGCTGACACGTATGTGTCTTCTCTGCTGTTTGGTGTGACCTAACATTGGTGTTTAGATTTCATTACTCCTAGGACAGGGAATTCATTACTATGCTACACCAGCATAGTCTTTCCTTTCAGGCCTCTTTTTGTTATCCTTCATTCTTCTTCAATATATTTTTTCTCCCCTCCTTTTTGTTTCTTATGTTCTACAGTCACTCTTATGTCTTTTGTCTGAAATTCCAATCACCGGCCTTATTATGTGGGAATCAGCAAGTCCATTTGTGCAGTATAAATTAATACTCATAAAACAATCTAAAGAAAAAGAGCCTCATCTGATCTATACATTCATCTGATAAATACATGTTACAGTAAATTACCTAATTAAACAAGCATAACACACAAATTAGATGTTTGTTTCTATACATCACTAAGGAAGTAACCATTTTTGTTTCTGTGCTATTTATTATTCTTTCAATTTGCAAAAGCTGAGTAATCAGGAATTCCACACTATGACTTTAATTGCAAGCATATCTGCTAAGTGCTGATGTGGGACATTCTGTTGCTGAGCTTTTTAAAAGTGACAATTTTTTTCTTTTCAATTTTTTTCCCCAGTAATTAAAGTGGCCTTATATGTTCATGCCACACCCTTATTAGCACAGTATTGTGCTCTCATATGTACAGCGTCCCTTAATAGTCCAATTACTTGATAAAAGACAGAGATGGTGATAGTAATAATAACCTCAATAATCGCTGGTGGTCTCCATACCACATGCCAGGCATCCCTGTAAGCTCCATGATGTATTGTTTCATTTCATGATGTCAAGAATATTACCGAAATATTTCTGAATGGATTAAAGACTAACTCATTCAACTCATGGGCAGTTGTTCTATTCTGCAATTCTGCATCACAAAAAAATTGGGACCATATACTCACTTGTTCTACAGAACACTGCCTGGAACCGTTACTTAACTACTCATCTCCATCCATGTGGGCACCAGTTATTAATGAATATGTTTATTTATCAGAAAGACTGAAACTCTGGGGTTTTGTTAGGTAGTTAGTTAGGAATGACTCTCCTGGAAAAGGAGGACAAGGGCAGGGACTGTGGACTCCCAGGTTGGTGCCACCCACCTGAGTTCTGTCCCAAATGATCACTCACACCTGGGGAGGAAGGATCATCCTACCAATCTACCAATCAGAACTTAGCATAACAACCACAAAGAATGCAGAACAGCACTAGTCCAGTAACAGGTACAATAGAGCCTTCAAGGAGAGTGGCCTTCAGACTAATTATCATCTGCTCCTCTCCCCCCCATGGGCTCTCAGAGGGGTTCGTGGGAGGTCCATATGTGCAGGAAGACACTGGTTCCAAGGTGACTCTGAACCATGAGGTGAACTTGACCCAGGTCACATAAAAGGGAACCACCGGCCATAACTTTTGCCCCTTTGCCTCCTTGTCCCCAGTCACTGTGTCTGGCCAAGGACTCCTGGTTTATAAATGTTCTTACCCTGTAAACCTATCTTTCTCTTCCTCAATAAACTTTGCTTCATGATTGCCTTACTTTGCAGTGTCTGGTCATTTTCAACCAAGAGTGTTCCAAGAACTGCCTGAAACCCTGATATTTTAGGATGCAAGCAGCTGCCTTAGAACCCTCTGTCCCTTCCCTTTCTCATCTACCACCAGATTCTGCAAATTTCATCTCCTAAATCAGAACTTCTCACATTTTAAGGTGCATGTGAATCCCTTGTAGACCTTCTTGAAATGCAGCTTGTGAATCAGCAGTTCTGAGGTTATGTCCTGAGAGCGCATTTCCAACAAGCTTCCAGGCGATACTGCTGATTCAGTCACCGCATTTGGAAGTGCAAAATCCTCAACAATTCTAGAATTGATCATTACTCCTGACTCCTTGTCACTGTCTTGGCTGTGTGAGAGGGAGAGAAGGCCTGAGCTGTGAGTGAATTCGTGAGAAGAAATTCCAACATGCCAGTGTCTTTTCATTTTCTCAAGAAAGAAATTCCTGTTCTTCCTTATCCTTCTTCCCCATTAAGCCTGTAAAGCACTGGCCAGGTATCAAACACTGTTCTCCATTACTCTAGTGAGAGAGCATAGATTTCCAAGTCCTTGTTTGGGCTAGAAGATCATAAAGGCTTATGGTTTTTCAGGGAAAAAACCCCAAGTATGTTTATATGATGGTTCGTAACCCAGATGTCTTAATGTCTTAACCTGGTAAGGATTCTGTTTCCGGAAAGTCTCCGAGAGGCATTTAGACAAGAGCCTGGTGAAGTTTGTACTATGGGTTTGTTGATTTTTAGTGACCTGCAAACAGCAAGCTAATTTTCCAAAGAGATAATGGTGAACCTCCTCTGACCCTTGCAGGTTACCCCACTGTCTCATGGCACCTGCTTCATCCACTTTTTTATCCTAAGGAATGACCCTGCCTGGAAATGTCTTGATTATAGAACACAGTGCATGCATCAGCTTGTGAAAAGATGCTATTATAAAAAACTTAAAGTACCTAGGGTGATGAAAAGATATTTTGAACAACGCTCAACTATTTTAATTGGTAAGTCAAGGAAATGCAAACAAAGTTTTTTTCCTTTACGTCTAAGATTAGTAAACAAGTGAAAGAATAATATTCAATATTGCTAATAATAATGCTAGTGTATAAAAAACTTCAAAGGAAATTTGAAAATATATAATACATGCATTAAAATGTACATGCTCTTTTCCACATGTAATGATCAAGCTATCGGAAATGTACTCTAACAAAATTATTAGACAAATGTGCAAATATAATTTATATTCATATATTGAGATAAACACAGGGGAAGGCATAAATAACATTTCTCAAGTTATTAAAAATTAAAAAACAAAATATTGTAAAATGTGGAAATTGTTACATTAGATCAAACCGTGAAATAACTGATTATTTATGGTCTAACAAAAGTCACTTTCAAACAGTTTGCTTAGTAATTATATTACAACAAATAATGAAATATCCACACACTATTTGAATGTATTCATATGCGTATATACAACTATAGAAAACATACACGGCAAGTTTTTCCCCATATGCCTATAGATCAGGGTTGAGATTATATGTCTTTTTCTATTTTTCTATATTTATGATTTTCTCTTAATAAACATGGGTAAATGTATAATTTAAAGGTAAATAAATAAGAAGGTCATCACTGAAATAAGCAACTAACAATTTTAAGTTCATTTCCAGTAACCCAAATTTGGGGAGTACTTCAAAGAATTTTCTGCTGATGATGACGTGATAATAAGTGTTATTAGAAAAAGTCCTTTCCAGTTATTGTGTTGGAATTCAGTAATTACTTTTTTCATAAAGAAAGTGAAAACCATTAAAAGCAAAAATGTGAAATAAATTAGCTTTATATCCTACACTCAATTAAACTATCATAGCAAGAAAGTAATGAATTAAGATAATTTGACGATAGGAATAAGGCTTTACAAAGCAGAGATTTAACCATCTTCTAAAATCCATTAAAATACTCTAAAAGAAGTCCACAGCAAAGCGAGTCGCCCACAAGACACTTCAGAGAAATCGCAGTGAGCATGCTAACAGGAAGGGAGGGAATTCTCCGTCTCAGACATCTCAGGGGCACATGCACGGAGTGGCCCCAACATGGGGGGTAAGTCCTGGTGATAGTGGGCTCGTCAACAGGACTGGTTCCCCACTGGCTTTGTAGCTTTAAAGGACTGCACCACAGACCTGTTCTTCAGCAATGTGTTTCCTCAAGGCATCCACATAAAATTTGAACAGGCATTGATTTATAAGTATTTATTATAAGGAAACATGCTTTAAAAATGATAAGCTATCGTCACTCCCCTGCTTAAAACTTTCCAGGGATTTCTACAGCAATTGAAATAAATACGAGACTCCTTCCTGGAGACTCGAGGGTTATGCAGGCTGCCCTCTCCCCCACCATCGTTCAGTGGCCAAATTCATTCCCACCCTCATGTCTTTGGACTTGCTGTCCCCTCTGCCATGAATACTCTTTCTCTTGATCTCTGCAAGGCTAGAAATCTCCTCATTCAACCAGAGGTCACGTATCACATCCTCAGAGTTCTCCAACCACCAGACAAGTAAAAATAACTCCCTATCCACTACTCTCCCCCAGTCATTTCCTAGCACATCACTTTTCTGTTGTTTTGCTTTCTTCTGAGTGCGTATCTTCTGCTACTTCTTTTTATCTGTCCCTCCCTCTTTGAATGGGACACCCATGAGAGGGAGCAGGATGTGTCCCCAGCTCTTAGAACTGTGCCTATAAAAAGATGGAAGAGACCATGGAACCCAGTTTTTCAGAGTCCCATTCAGAGCTGGCCCAGGATTTCCTGACCAAAGCATCATACATCCATCGACTTTGGTATAAACTAAGTTACCAATAACCACATCAGTACTTACCACTGGCTTGTGTTATTCTTCATGCAATTGCACTTCTGGAGGTTCTGGAATGAGTTTCTAATGGGATGGTTCTCTAAGTTAGAGAATATGGATTATAGAAATTGTTTGTGTGTTTCATTTTCTAAACATCAGGGTACACTTCAATATTTCTGTAATTATTTTCAAAATATAGCTTGGCAACATTTTAACTTGCCTCATCTTCTGGGCACCACCTTTCTCTTGCTCTAGAAAAATCACAGAAGTGAAGAAATGTTTCTCTTACTTTAGAGGGCACATACGTATATTTTTAGGAGTCCTTGAAACTATTTGTCTTCCAAAAGGGATATGACGTGTTGAATACAAATTTGAGATTCATTGAGGTAAACAGTTAAGTATTACCTACATTAAAAATATCATAGTTAGAAAATATATATAATACTAATGTCTCTAGGAGAATAAGGTTCTATCAGTCATTCGCATCATTAAGTGATTGAACTTAATCAGTTTATTTTACCCCCAGTACACTACTGAGACCAGCTGCTCTGGAAGATTCTAAAATTTCCTAGAAAGAAGAAGAGTAACATTTTTTATTAGAAAGCTGTTGTCCTTGTTCTTCAATTAGACACACCAGGGCACAGTTATGGGCATAAGAAGGAAGGTAAGCAGTAGGGGAAAATGAAAGTAGGGCTTTGTGTTCTGAAACAAACAAGGGTTTTAAAACTTACTTATTGGCCTTGAGTTCAAGAAAAGTGAATGAACTTCCCTTCTTCCACATGTTCATTGCTTCCAGAATATTTAATTCATACTATTCCCTTTGGTGGTTTATTTAAGCAATCCCTATAGTTTGAAGCAACTTTCCTAAGTTAAATGGAAAAACTAGACCTCAAACCTAATTGCATTAATAAAACAAAATTCCTTCTGAATTTCAAATCCAGTCTACAAATTCTTAGTTCCCCCTCAGACTGTCACCTCTCCAGGGTGGGACTCCATTATATTCCCTGATACACCCCCAGACACCTGTGTATTTACTTCAGTGAACACCTTTGAACACAAGGGCTGAGATTTGGTGACACAAATGCTTCTAAGTTGAGGCCTGTGTTTTAGGTTTTCTCATTTAAAGAGTTGCTCATGTCTGTGCAATCCATCCAGCTCAAAGATGATATCTAACTTTCCATTAAGAGAGAAGGTCAAGTTGGGCATCTACCTCCCAGGAGGAGACAGTGGGATTAGTCACAGGCAGAGCTGCCAGAAGCTGCCTAAGTGACAGCAAGCAGAAGGACGCCAAAGACAGTGAGACAGAAACAGCCACTTCTCACATCAGTCCAGGCAGCAACTTGAGAAGGGAAACTTTGGGGTAGAGGAGAGGGCGGGGTGCTATTCCCATTGTCTCTGCCAAATGAACAACATACTTTCTATTTTTGTTAATCTTACAAGACACTCGAAAGTCTAACAGGAGGAGGGATGAGGTGCAGGCACAGTTCCGATGTGGACATCCCTCAGCCATACAGTGACCCAAAAGGCATCTCACCTCACTTTCCCTAGAGGGCCACCAAGTCGTCACAGCTGTACAGTGACTGGAGGGCAAGGCAAGACACATGAAGCAAAAATATAACACCCAAAATGGGGAAGACTCGAAATAGTTTTACTAAGGGAAAAAATTCGCAGACTTCTCACTTTCTTACGCATTTCAAGAGGGCAGAGAAGAGTAATGTGAATATCTTTCTTTTACAGCTCAGTCTAATTTGGCATGCCATTATAATTTTTGGCTCAGTTAGCAAATGACTGGAAACACTGCTTTCTGCAATTTTCCCTAAAATATGACAGTTTTATAAGTTGTTCTATTGATGTACTTGAAACTGACCCAAGACCAGGAGTGACTACATTCTTAATATTGGTTACCAGAGAGGTTTTATAGATTCCTGTCTGGACATAACTGAGTGGCAACCTTCGTACTGCAGTGAAGAATTTGGGGGGAACAGGACTTCAGGAATGAAGATGCTTGGAATGCCAGCATTAAAGAGTAAGCTTCTTTGGATCACCTATATGCTCTCGAGAATAATGTATTTTTATATGAATATGTTTGAGAAGGTTATATAAGATAAACAACCACTAGTGGCATCTACACATCAGAGGGGGCATGAATGTCTTAAAGTCACTGAAGGACTGCAGGGAAGAAAGAAAAGAAGGTAGTTTTAAGAAGAGGAGGAGGAGAAGGAGGAGGAGAAGAAGAAGAAGAAGAAGAAAAATAACTTTAAAAAGTGCCTAATTTCTAAAAAAAGGCATTGGAGATGAGTGTTGGTGTTCTTTATAAACAAGTGACCTAGAGTGAATTATACAAGCTCTCTGAACATTAAACTGTACATGTAGAGTAAGTAATTCGGTAGAGTGAAAAAGGAGTGGACAGAAAGCCAAAATAGTGCTATGTTATCAGCTTAGAAGGTTCTTCATCCCAGTGGGACTTTTGAGAACCCCTGTGTCTGTCCACAGCAGTTCCTGGCCCCTGGTTGGTCAAGGGTGGCCACACAGGCATTAAGTCCCTTGTACCTCTAGGCTGTGCCTGTGGTTAGGTTCCTGGCATTTTTCTCCATATCTTTAGAGAAACCACAAGGCAGAAGTGGGTCTTTGGAGGAGGCTGAGAGGACAAAGAAGACACTGCCAGTTTGTACTTGAAAGTGAGTGGTGGCAGTCTGGGGACACCCCAGTCCCTATAGCAGTGACTGAAATAAGAGGTAGGATGGCGGATATTTTAAGCGGCACACACACACACACACAAAAGCCAAACGCACATAGTTTACATGTATGTGCTCAGTTACTTCCTACTTTCTCTCTGCCCCTATGAGCTCCATGAGGAAAGGCAAACCATTTTAGCTCATTTTTATGATCCCTGTTCTTTTTTTTTTTTTTTTTTTTTAAGACGGAGCCTCAATAAAACCCCCTGGGTAGGGTGCCATGGCATCACAGCTCATAGCAACCTCCAACTCCTGGGCTCAAGCGAGTCTCCTGCCTCCGCCTCCCAAGTAGCTGGGACCAC